>JAAMPC010001606.1:0-291145 GCA_016771965.1 Brassica carinata
CGTGGAGAGTCAAGCTGAGTGGAAAGCTATGAATCAGCCCAAGGCATGGAGTTAGAACAGTTACCTTCTGGTTGGGAAGCTATGGATCAGCTTCTAAAAAGGAGTTAGAACAGTTACCTTCAGTGGGGAAGCTATGAATCAGCCCATAGCATGTGTGCTTGTACTGGTCGATGAAGCTTCAAGTTATGAGGGCTGTCTCAAGGCATGGTGATCATCATTGGTTTCATCTTCCAAGCTTGACCACATAGTCTCATTCTCAGCGTCAAGCTTCGAGGAGGGTGTTAATATGAGAAGCCAATGTTCATTCTTCTTTTATGCAAGGGAAGTACCTAAAACTATACTTATTCTTGTTTGAATAGTCTGCCCCTGAGAATTGATGCATGTGTGTGTGCATTGTTTGAATCAGGTACTTGAGCTCATAATGGAGAGTCTGGGTTGATCAAACCCTTTGATGATGGCAGGAAGTCAGAAGAAAGGGGGAGACAAAGAACCAGCCAAATGAAGAGTTCCAGCTGAGTGTGAAGCAAGGAAGGCATTGGTGCCTGCTTGCCATTGAAGTAAGGCCATGATCCAGGGTTTATGAGTCCCTAACTTGATCATAAGACTCATAAACCCACTGGCCAATCCCTAGGCTGAGGGTAGTTGCACTCTTTTTCCTAAGTGATGGTTTTATCCCATGAGGTTTTCCACACTTAGGTTTTTAATGAGGCAAGTATTTCGGCCCAACCTGTCCAAGGATCTCCTATGGTCAAGCTTGAGGGGAGTGTTGAAATAAAGAAGAGAATAACCGTGAGGAAAAGAGTTAGTTCATGATAAAAGACAAGTGCATCAAGAGAAGCCGATTTGGGCTTGATGTACAGCCTTGCTCCACAAGCTACCATCTTGACCTAGCTTACCTTGCAAGTCAAGAAATGAGTTGGGAGACATAATATGGACGGGGACATCTGAGAAGTCAAGTAAACATGTTTGAATTTAAATGAGAGAGGCTGGTTTGAATTTGAAAAGAAGAAGTCACATGGGTTGCTTAGAAGCAACGGACCACTTTCACTCAACCAGCTGTGCAAACCTCTCCCTGCCTCTTTCTACTCTGGTCGTGCCTATCCTTGTCCATATCCTCCTGGCCTCTTCCATTTCCCCATTATATTAGTTGTTTAGTCATTCCCTTGTTTAATCATTGTTTATTGTAAGTGATTGCCTATATAAAGGCTTCACCACCTCTTGTAACAATTATCCAAGATCAATACAAGTTCTTTCAGTCTAATTTCGTGGCTCTCTCTTGCTTGTGTCTAAACAATATTCACAATGTAAGGAGTTTAGAGTTATGGTTTAGAGGCTGCCTTAACTCTCTTTCCTTAAGGCAGCCTAATACTTGTAAAACTCACTCTAAACTCTTCCTTATCTTCTCTTAAGCTCTAGCTTACTGATTCTAAATCCTCTTCATCTTAAGTACACAAACTCAAAGTGTTGTGTTACTACAGAAGGATAGATTCAAACTAGAGATTCTCAGCTTCTATAACCAGTTTACTCTCTAGATCTTGGTTGTAGTATAGGTCGTGGTGAGAGGATTCAACCACCGCCGTTGTCTCTTCCTTTTAATGGTGAGTTCCTGTTGTATGGTTAGGGGATTCAGTTACAAGTTAACTGAATACTCTCTTGACATGGGACAAACACTCATGAATTCCAACAATCAACAGGTCTGTGTGTGTGTGGTTTGGATCTACAAAGATCTGATGAGTGTTGTGTAAAAGAGATTAAGAGAGATTGATGGAAGAATAAGAGAATGGAGAGTGTATGAGAGATTGAGTGTATGAGAGACTTGAGAACGTGTGTAGAGACTAAGAACAAGAGAATGGAGATTCAAGAACACTTAGAATTGATGAAGGAGGAGGGGAAATCCCTCTCTCTTGAAGTTACAAAACGTCCAAAGGAGGCTTTATATATGCCTTTACATTTGCTGAGCTTAAACCTACATCTAATGGACAGAAATGAAAGATAAAATGGATGGCTAGGATGAGAGTAGACTGGTCTTTGATGTTCTGGTGCAAGCTGGCAAGTCATGGGTCTTGAATTGAATGGAGGAGATTGGCTCATTTTGAATCAATGGCCAAGATGGATGGTGAAGATAAGGCTGGAAAGGTAAAGCTACTTTTACTTTACAGCCTGTCCCTTTGAACCACATAGCTCCTTAGATATTTCCTCCTCTTCTTAAGTCTCCAACGGTCATCTTTAGATTGGCCACGCCCTATTCTTGCATTAGTCTTCACATGGTCGAGTCTAAGCTTTTGGTCGAGCCTGGTCCCGCAGATCCGCACCGCCCCCTAATCTTTGCACACTCACCATTTGCTCCCAAACATGCTTCTAAGTCCCTCCCCGGACTTTGCCCTAACTTTGCACTCTCTTCGATGCTTATCGGCCACTCCCCGGCCTTGCGCATAATCTCGCAAGCCTGACCCTATTCTCGCACCAGACCCAACTTCATCCAACCATCTCCATTCTCTTCTTAAGATCAATCTAAGCTCCTCCCGAGCTTAACTTTCAATGATAAATGCTTCAATACACTTCTGAAGCTGCTGAACTTTTCTAGATCACCAAGCTTGCCCTATTAGTGCACAAGCTCCATTCTGCTCTTTCATTCAACACCCCTCGCTTAACTCTAAGCTTAACTCTAAGAGATCCTGAGTTAAGCTTGGAACCTTGAAGAGCTTCCTCATTAAAAACCTCACCAAGGAAAACCCTTTGGGACAAAACCTTGATGAGGGAAAAGAGTAAAGTCTCCAAGGCCCTGGATTGGCCTGATTCTTTGTACCTACCAACAATGGGATCCAAAGAATCACTTGATCATGGCCTTATGTGATGCAAGGTTCGCTCATCACTCTGCTCATCACCAACTCATCTTGTACTCTTCCCACGGCCCGATCTTCTTCTAGCTTCATATGGAACTATCGATCATCCTCCAAAGAGTATCAAGTACTTGTCTCTCTTCAAGAAACCTTTCAACATCTCCTCAAGCTTGACCATGTGGAACAAGTCAAGCTTGGAAGGAGAGCTTGAACCTCCACATTTGCTCACCGCCATCCACCTTCGAATGGCTTCTATGTGATCATTGAAGCTTTTCAACAATACTTGATAGTGAATATCCATCTACTGGTCACAGCCTTCTTTCCTTTTGGTAAAGCACTCTCATACCATGTTTCTTCTTTATCATGGCATTGGCTTCCTCTCCAACAGATTCTTTCCAATCTTCATATAACATAGCTTCTTCATATGATCTTGGAATAAAATTCTTGTCTGTGCATGTCATGAAGGCACAATGCTCTTCAGGGTATTCCTTGAAGGAACATACAACTTGGGAGGGATGCTTCACAGCCTGGGCATGTAGTACACGCTAAGTGTTTACTCCGCTTGAAGGATCCTTCCTTTGCCGTGTGCTCCTCCTCAAAGGTACTATCACTTTTCTTCAGCTTGTTGGTTCTGATCTTCTTGCTGCCTTCCTGACCTCCAGGCTGATCTTCTACTATGGTATCACCCTCATTGTCTTCCACTTGGACGGAACCTCAATATCGAGCCATGACCTTCTAAACTTCCAGCTTCACCCAGCCTTGTCCTTGGTCTTCTTCATTTCTAGCATCTGATCCATGTCCCCCTCATGTTCAAAGTGGGATGGTTCTTGAGTAGTAACTGGTGTGGACTCCTCACACCTATGCTGATCTTGGTATACTCCAATGCCAAGACCTTGTAAGATGTTTCTTAAGCTTGTAGCTGATCTCGATGGTTGAGATAGACCTTCCAGCTCTTCCCAATTCTTCCCATCATAGTAACCTTTCTTCCATAAACTTCACTCTCTGGACACTAAGACCCTTCTAGCATCGTGATCAAAGCACTTGTATCCCTTTTGGGATGAAGAGTAACCAATGAACATAGTCTTGGTGTCTTTCTTCTAGCTTGTTTCTCAGCTCACTCACCATCACATAGCACACACACCCAAAGGTTCTCAAGTGATCTAGACAGGCTTGCTTTGTTGAAAACCTCAAAAGGAGACTGATCCTTAGAACTCTGGTTGGTATCCAAGATCAAGTAGCAGGCAGTCATCACAAAGATCACTCCAATACCTTTTAGTGCACACTCTGTGAAACATCTGTTGAGAAGAGGGGTTTCACATTGATATAAGAAGATATGGAGTGTTGGGATCATAAGGAGAAGAAGAGATGAGTGCAAACTTAGTGGTGTACGGCCTGCACGGCCCGACGGATGATGGTACGGCCTGTACGGATGGGCGTGAAGGGATCAATCAGTGTTATATGCTGGAAGAGAGAAATGGGTGAAGTGCAAACTTTAGCAGGCTGTACGGATGTGGGATCCGCATTACATGACCGCATAAGGTGAACTTCACCCATTTACCATAAGAAGTTACCCGGTTACTCCTTGCAGAACCAAGCCTTCACCTGATCATTTCGACCGTTGAGAAGGATGAGGAACGCGAGCAGGACAGGCTGGCAAGGTCTGGCAAGCTGACAGCCTGTCGAACGCGGTGAGCACAACCATTGGCCGAGTTTGAATTCGCCCACTCTTCGACTTCACATGCTTGAGTTTCTTCCTTTGAACCGTAATCAGCCTTATGCTTCTTGTATAAATATGTAAACACTCTCCTCATTATGATTAAGCAAATAATAAGAAGTCTCTCTCATTATCCAGAAATGTTCTTAGTCTTTAATCTCTCATAATCTCTCTAATCTCTTAAATCTTCTTAATCTCCATCAAATCTCGATCAATCTATTTCTATGGCTTAAGATACTTAGAAATCTTATGGTATCAGAGCCAGTTGGCTTTTCAACCTGTGTTCTTAAGGTATCCGTGTGTGTTCTTGAAGATTGGTGTGCGATTTGAGAAACTTGTTTCGCGGCTGCTGGTGTTTTCTTTGAGATCCGTTCTCAAGTTGGTTCCTGGTGGTGGCTAAAGCTTACTGGTGGTCTCCAAGAGTCTTGGTGGTGGTTTTGTTGAAGAAGAAGAGTCCTAAAGGTGGAAGCTTTGAGGCATTATTGAAGATTCAAGCTTAAAGTTCAGACCTTTGGAGTGTTTGGTGTTTGTATGAGCTAAAGGAGAAGTCTTTGAGGTTGTCTTGAAGATTTAATCTGAAAGCTCAGAACTTTATCAACTTGTGTGGTGTGTTGATACAAGTGGAAGTCTTTTCTCAAGCAATGGAAGGTGGTGGAGTCTACATGAAGGTGCTGCTACTTTCAAAGGAAATAACTATCTTGTGTGGTGACCAGGAATGCCGCCTGAAGCGGTTGTTGAAACACATCACAACCGAGAAGCTCCAAAGCTTATTACTCAAGGTGAGGATGTTCAAGAGGACTCAAGTGATGCGCTTGAGAAATGGCAACAAGAGGAGTGTCTCAGCTCTTCTTGCATCTTTGGAACAGAACCTGATGGAAGCCTACAGCCTATTGTGAAACCGAAAGGAGTTGTGGGACACATTGAAGAAGGTGTATGGGAATACATCAAATCTGAGCAGCAGTGTTTGAAGTAAAGCAAGCTTAACAATCTGGTGCAAGAGGACATGGACTTTGAGAAGCATTTGGGAAAGTTCGTGAGCTTTATGGTCGAGCTAGAAATGCCGAGGCCGAGTACTACTAATGCTGATGAGCTCAACAAAAGGAGGGAGCAAGACAAGGTGTTTGGGCTGCTACTCACCTTAAACCCAGCCTATGGAGGTCTCATTCAACATATGCGAGGGATGATACACCGCCTGACTTGGAAGAAGTGTGTGCTCGATCCAAAGGAGCATGGTTCCATGGGATTGTTTGGCAAGAAGGGAAAGGAGCTGGCTTTGGCAAATCAGGCATCACACTGAGCAAGGAGAGGTATCAAGCTAACAAGGCAGCATGGGAAGTATGAGAAGTTCAATGGGAACTGGATCATTGCAAGAAGCAAGGTCACAAGAGGAGTCAATGCTGGATACTTCATCCCCATTTGAAACCGCCAAATTCAACAAGGAGGCAAAGGCACATTTGGGAGAGGCTAATGGTGGCGCAAGCTCAAGCAAGAATCAGGAAATGGAAGTGGACAATGGGAAGTCCTTAGTGGCTTATACCGGCGGTTCTAGCTCAAGAGGCAACAATGATGGAGAGTACTTGAAGAGATCAGACTTGATGCTCTCATCAAACTCTTCAAGGATAATGGTAACACCTTTGGGTACTCCTTTGGTGCATCCATGATTGCTAGTACTGATAGTTCAATAAACATACATGATCATCTTAGAAATTGTGATATTGATAGGATTGATCATGCATATGATTCTGCTCATACATATAAGCCATCTAATATTCTTGCTCATCTCGCTAAGTCATCTCCATGTTCATATATAAACCTCTCATTGTTGATTCTGGTGCATCTCATCATATGATTAGTGACACTAAGCTGATCACTAGCATTGAGCCTGCCCATGGCAATGTGATGATAGCAATGGTGCTAAAATTCCTATCAAAGGAATAGGAAAGCTCAAGTCGCTTTGATAAAGACTCTAAAGCTCTTTATATGCCTGATTTCACTTCTAATTTATTATCCGTGAAAAAGTGTGCTACTGATCTAAATTGTAATGTCATTTTAACAAGCAGTGAAATTTCAGGATATTGAGAGTAGCAAGGTGCCGGAAGTGGAAAACCAAAGGAGATCTTTATGTTCTTGAGAATCTGAATTCTCGTTGGCTGTTTCAAATTTTAGTTGCTCTTTCTTCTCGCTTCTACTAGTCTTAGAAAAATGCATTGTGGCATGCTAGACTAGGACACCCTCATAAGGCTTTAAAACCGATGTTGCCAGGTGTTTCTTTTGAGAATAATGATTGTGAAGCTTGCATTTTAGGCAAGCATTGTAAAACTGCTTTTCCCAAACTCTTCTACTATCTATGATAAGTGTTTTGATCTTGTGCACTCGATGTTTGGACTGCTCCTGCTTATCTAGGGAAAACCAGAAATATTATGTCACTTTCATTGATGAAAATCCAAATACACCTGGTTAACTTTAATTCCAACCAAAGATAGGGTGCTTGATGCATTTAAAAATTTTCAATCATATAGACTAACCATTATCGCCAAGATCAAGATTTTCGTGTCCGATAATGGAGGAGAGTACGGGCAATGCATTCAAGGAACACCTATCTCGGAGTGGCATTCTTCATCAAACTAGTTGTCCTTACACTCCACAGCAAAATGGAGTGGCGAGAGGAAGAACAGGCACTTAATGGAAGTTGCAAGATCCATGATGTTTCAGGCCAATGTTCCTAAAAGATTCTCGGAGTGATGTCGTGGTTACCGCTTGTTACTTGATCAACCTAACACCTACTCTGTTGCATGGGAAGTCACCATTTGAGGTGCTCAACAAGTACAAGCCAGTACTGACTCATCTCAAGGTCTTTGGGTGTCTTTGCTATGTCATGGTTCCTGGTGAATTGAGAAACAAACTTGAAGCCAAGAGCACCAAAGCTATGTTTATTGGTTACTCCTCAAGTCAGAAAGGATACAAATGCTATGATGAAGACACTAGAGGGTAATGGTTTCAAGAGAAGTGAAGTTTGTAGAAGAAAGGGGCTACTATGAAGAAAAGAACAGGAAGATCCGAAGGATTTAACTTCAGATAGAGCCAGATCTCGAGGACAATCTTGGAGAATCTTGGGATTAATATGAACCAAGGCCAAAGTGGAGGAAGTAGACCAGGAAGGGCCTACTACTGCTGCTGATGGTGTCCAAGGGAGTGCTGCTACTGATGATATTCATGTCCCCACCCTTGATCATGAGGGGGCAGTGAATCAGAAACTCTTAACCAAGGAATGGAGAGAGTTCAAGTGGTCAAGAGAGCTCTAGCTTTCATGATCAAGGTGGTGATTCAGGCGTGGAGTCTAGAGATCATCAAGAAGAGTCTGATCCGAAAGTGAGGTTCAAGAAGAAGTGCAAGTGCAAGCACAGAGGATGAAATGCAAGGTGTGCAAAGTGAACAACAACAATCACCAGTACCAGTTTTGAGGAGAAGCACCGGATAAGGAAGGATCCTTCCAACTGGGTAAACACGAGTGTACTACAATGCCAGGCTGTGGAGCATCCTTCTCAAGCTGTGTGCTCCTTTGCTCAATATCCAGAAGAGCATTATGCCTTTCAAGTGCTTAGATGAGAGCTATGTCCCAAGAAGCTATGAAGAGGCAATGCTGATACAAGAATGGAGGGATTCGTTAATGCTGAGGCTGATGCTATGATCAAGAATGATACATGGTATGAGAGTGCCTTACCAAAAGGAAAGAGAGCTGTGTCTAGATGGATCTTCACTATCAAGTACCTTCCAAATGGGAAGATAGATAGCGCAAGACAAGGCTGGTAGCAAGGGGTTTCACTCAAACTTATGGAGAAGACTACATTGATACATTTGCACCTGTTGCCAAGCTCCATACTATTCGATTGTGCTCTCTTTGGCTGTGAACCTTGAGTGGGATCTCTGGCAAATGGATGTGAAGAATGCTTTCCTACAAGGAGAGCTTGAAGATGAAGTTTATATGCATCCACCTCCTGTCTTGAACACTTAGTGAAGAAGGGAAATGTCTTGAGGCTAAAGAAAGCTATCTACTGCCTTAAGCAATCCCTAGAGCTTGGTATCACAAACTCAGACTACCTTGAATGGAAGAGGATTCTGGAAGTCTGAGCTTGATCACACCCTCTTCACTCTTGTCACACCAGCAGGTATTATTGTTCTTCTTGTGTATGTTGATGATATCATCATCACTGTTGATAAAGATGGTATCAAGGCTACCAAAGAATTTCTTAAATCTGTGTTTGAGATTAAAGATTTGGGAGAAATGAAATACTTCCTTGGCATTGAGTTATGTAGAGCTAAGAAGGCTTGTTCATTTCTCAAAGGAAATATACACTTGATCTTTTGAAAGATGCAGGTGCTTATGGAGGAAAGACAGCCAAAATGCCCATGGAAGATGGGTATAAAGTTCCACGTGAGGGGAGCTTGAAGACGCAGAAGCCATTTCATGATCCAAAGCTTTATAGAAAGTGGGTAAGGTGCTAATCTATTTGACCACATTGCATTCGATATTTGCTTTGCTGTGAATCAGGTGAGCCAGCATATGCAAGTTCCAAAAGAGCATCATTGGCGCATGGTAGAAAGATTGCTTATGTATCTGAATGGAACACAAGAACTTGGTGTGTGGATGGGTTGCAAATGCGTAAATGTAGGTAGCCATGATGCAGATTGGGCGGAGATAGATCAGATAGAAGATCAACTACTGGCTATTGCACATTCATTGGTGGGAACTTAGTCACTTGGAAGAGCAAGAAGCGAAGGTGGTCTCATGTCAAGTGCAGAAGCTGAGATGTGAGCCATGCTGGGCCGACAAACGAGCTGGTTTGGATCAAAGGGATATGAAGCACTTGGAGATAGATCAAGCTACGCCTATGACTATGCACTGCGGACAACCAGGCTGCAATCCACATTGCATCCAACTCGTCTTCCATGAAAGAACCAAGCATATTGAAGTTGCTGCCACAAAGTGAGGGAGATGATAGTGCTTGGAGTGATCTTACCTTGTTACACTGTAGTGAAGACCAGCTGGCTGATGTGTTCACAAAAGCAGCAAGGCGAAGACAATGGAGTCCATTCACATCCGCTTGGGCCTCATTGATCTTGGGAAGATGAAGAGCTGATCCTTAGTCATGAGATCTTTACTTTTCCCCAAAGACTAAGACTTTAGAGGATTTAGATTGGAAACATTCGAATTTAAGAGAGAGAGGTAGTGTCATGGATGAAGAAGAAGAGAGAATAAGAACACTGCTTAATTCATTCATTACATTGCAACCTCATACACTCTATTTAAGGACACACGCATCACAAGCCAGAGAAGAAACAATAAAGAAATGAGTGATAGTACAAGGAAATAATAAACAAAGGGAGAGGAGCTGGTCGGCAGGCTCGCCCAGCTGTGCCTGTAGAAAGTGACAGCACCCAACGGTCTCCCTCTCTTCTCTCATAGACCCGTGACTTCTCCACCAACAGCTCTCTTCCTTATGTCGACATTCTCCACTTCTCTTGGCAGATTTAAATATCAAACCGCCCATAATATCTCTCATCCTTGTCTTGCAAGTCGCTAGGTTTTATGTTAACTTGATCACCTTACTCTTGCTCTTGATCTCTACCTTATTCTCTTCATGTCAACACTTCCCCTCAAGCTTGACCATGTAGAACAAGTCGCTTTGAAGCCATGAAGCAATCCCTCATTAAAACCTTAGCTAGGAAAACCCAATGGGATAAAACCAAGCCAGGAAAAAAGTAGATCACTTCATGGAGGAGAGATCGACATGAAAGATCTATGAGTCCCAACCTTGGATGGATGAACTCACAAATCTTTGCTTGCTGCCTTTGTGAATATATCAGCTAGCTGATCCTCACTTCAGGTAGCAAGGTAGTATTACTTTCGCTCCACGGCTTGTCTAACCTTGTGGCAGTCCACTTCTATATGTTTGGTTCTTTCATGGAAGACTGAGTTGCTAGTATAAGATTATAAGAAGAATAGGTAGATTTGTGTTGCAGATTATGAGCAAGAAGGATTTGAACCGAGAGAAAGAGATAAAGAGAGAGAGAGAGTTCTAAAGAGAGAGATGAATGACTAAAGAGGAACATATTTCCTTGGATTAATTTAGAACATGTTACAGCCTATTTAAAGGCAAGACAGATCTAAGTTGCCATGAGAGAAACAATTAAACAATTAAGAGATAGTACAATGAGCAATAAACAAATGGGAGAGAGTTCTCGGCCGGTCGGCTGTTGGAGGTGACCTTTCACAACGGCTTCTCTCCTCCGATTCTCCTTAAGTCCACCCGTGACACTTCCCTAACGCTCTCTTACTCTTGTGTCGACATGCTCCACACTTTCTCATTTAAATACTGTTTCCTCTTAGGCTAAGTCTTTTCTTGTCTTGCAAGCCACGGTAGTTGAGTGATCATAACTTGACGGACAGTAGTTCTTTGATCATACCACAAAGCGGTCTTGCCTTGCTCTCTTCATCAATGCCTTCTATAGGTTCATGTCTGATATTGAATCTCTTATTTGCTTCATGTCAACACTCCCCTCAAGCTTGATAATAGGATTTGATCAAGCTTGGACACTATGAAGCATTCCCTCATTAAAACCTTTACTTGGAAAACCACTTGGGATAAAACCAAGCAAAGGAAAAAGAGTAGAATACTTCATGGTGAGAGGATCAGTGACATGTGAGATCTATGAGTCCAAGCTTAGGATGAATGAACTCACAGCCTTGATGCTTGCTGCCTTGGGAAGATGTCAGGCCTTCACTTCTAGTATAACATGGAAGAATCACTTGCTGTTCCACGGCTTGTCTCACCTTGTGGCAGTCTACTTCTATGTGCTTTGTCCTCTCATGAAAGACTGAGTTGGATGCAATGTGTATGGCAGCCTGGTTGTCACAATGCATAGTCATTGGTGTAGTGATTTCAATCCCAAGTCTTTCAGCAGTCCTTGATCCATATGAGCTCACTTGTAAGTTTTCTCATTGATCTATACTTCAGCACTTGAACAAGACACCACCTTCGCTTCTTGCTTTTCCATGTGACTAGATTCCTCCAATAAAGGTGCAATAGCCGTAGTTGATCTTCTATCCACTCTATCTCCAGCCCAATCAGCATCACAATACCCCACAACCTCGTTGTTCTTGTTAACGCCATCCATACTCCCCGACCAGGTGCTGCTCTTAAGTATCTCAAGATTCTCTCCACCATATTCCAGTGATGTATCTTCTTGATATGCTGGCTTACTTGGTTCACAGCAAAACACACATCTGGGCCGAGTGATAGTGAGATAGATGAGCTTCCCAACCATTCTTCTATACTTGACATCAGTGAAGGGAGTTGCATCATACCCTCTCTCGCAGCACCTCTGTACTCTCTTCTAATGGTGTTTTGGCCTGCTACCTCCAAGATCTCCTTCATTTAAAATATCATGTGTACTTCCTTTGGGATAAGAAGAGGCCCTCCTTGATCGGGCACAATTCAATCCCTAGAAGTACTTTAACCTCCTGTGTCCTTAATATCAAAGGCTGTTTTAAGGTAAGCTTTAGTTGAGGAGATACCTTCCTGGTTATTACCAGTGATGATGATATCATCCACATACACCAAGATGACTACAATGCCTTGGATGCTGGTCGTGAAGAGAGAATGATCTTTGAGACTTCACAAAACCTCTCCCATTGAGTGTTGTGCTTAGTTTGTGGTACCAGGCTCTGAGATTGCTTCAAGCCATAGATAGCCTTCTTTTAAGACATTTCCTGGTTTCACCATATCTTCTAGGCCGAGGTGGTCTCATGTAGACTTCATCTTCCAACTCTCCTTGAAGAAAAGCATTCTTCACATCCATCTGCCATAGATCCCACTCAAGGTTGACAAAGAAGAGATAGAGGATCCTTATAGTGTGTTCTTAGCCACTGGTGCAAAGGTGTCTAGATAATCTTCACCATAGACCTGAGTGTACCCTCTTGCCACTAATCTTGTCTTCCTTCTTTCTGGCTTGCCATTGGCTCCATACTTGATTGTATATAACAGCCCTGGTTACTGCTTTCTTTCCTTTGGGAAGGGCTGTCTCAAACCATGTGTCATTCTTGATCATGGTCCCATCTCATCTCCAACCGATGCTCTCCATTCCTCATGTTGCATAGCTTTTCATATGTCCTTGGAATATATTCTTGATCCAACTCACTGATAAATGTTTGATGCTCTTCCGATAGTTGGCAAGCGAAAGCAAACGCACTGGTTGGATGAGCTACGCGAGATTGAAGTATACTCGTGTTGATCCAGCCAAGCTGGTCCCGATCCCGTGCTCCTTCTCAAGGGCTGTATCTCAGGTTCTGCTTCATTTCCATGGTCTGGCTCCTCCACTTGAATCTCAGTGTCTGATTCTGGTTGTATCTCATCTTGATCATGAACTACCGAGTTGTTCTTCGTTGAGCTGGCGCACGCTCATCATCGTCAGCTGGCGCAGACCGCCATCATTTCCATTACCCTCATGATCGATGAGGAACTTCCACATCTTCTATCCTCTTCTACAGCTTGTGTGGGTTCCTTCCTGACCTTCTCTCGTTCCCTTGGTAACTGATGCCAAGCCTTTCCATGATTACTCGTTGTTGGCCTGCCCGAGGCGATTGAGATAGATCCTGAGTTCTCCCCAACTCTGCTCCTCATAATAGCCTGCCTGATTCTATGAACTTGACATCCCTCGGAGACTAACACTCTCCTGTCCGGAACATAGCATTTGTACCCTTTCATGTGTTGAATACCCACAAACATTGCCTTGTGGCTTTCGCCTCTAACTTGTTTCTCGAAGTTCTCCGAACTAAGACAAAGCACACACACCCAAACACACGCTAAATGATCTATTTTAGGTTTGGTTTTGGTCAGTACCTCATATGGAGTGGCATCTTGAAGCACTCTGTAGGTGTGCGGTTGATAAGGTAAGTGGCGTGACTAATGCATCTCCCCAAAATCTTTTGGCACATTACCATGGAACATCATGCTCCTAGCTACCTCCATTAAGTGCCTATTCTTTCTCTCACCACCATTTTGTTGAGGTGTGTAAGGGCAACTGGTTTGTTGGATGATCCCATGGGCAGCTAGATGTTGTTTCAAGGTCTGGTTAGTGTATTCACCACCATTATCCGATCTAAGAATCTTAATCTTAATATTGAAATGGTTAGTGACATAGTTTTGAAAATTTTTAAAAGCTTCTAGCACCCTATCTTTCGATTGCAACAAAGGTGATCCATGTACTTAGATTTTTCATCTATGAATGTCACAAAGTATTTATGTTGTTCTCTAGATGCACAAGGGCAGTCCACACATCGAATGAATTAAATCAAAGCAATTATCATAGATGGTCATTGATTTAGAAAGACACTTTACAATGCTTTCCTAAGATACAAGCCTCACAATCACTTTTAAAAGAAATGCTAGGTAACAGGATGTTCAAGGCACTAGAATGAGGATGTCCTAATCTAGCATGCCATATTACATCTTTAAGGAATTGAGAAACGAATTGAAATAGCAAGATAAATCAGAAGTTGGCCGAAAGTGTCCTCAAGCAAATACAAGTCTCCCTTGGTTACACCCTTGCCAAGCAACTTACTGACTCAATATCCTGAAAATAAACTTCATTAGGTGAATGTAACATGGCAATTTAAATCATTTGTGGCCTTTTAACAAAACCGTGTTTGAAGCAAAGGTGGGCATGTGAATGCCTTAGATACTTTATCAAACAATTTCAATTCACCTATACCTTTATAGGATTTTATCACCATTTGCTATCATCACATTCCTATATGCTGGTTTCACATTTTTAATTAAACTAGAATCACTAATCATGTGGTGAGAAGCACCTGAGTCAATAATCAATGGTCTAGTATTTAAAAAATGTTTCTAGAATTCTCAGCAAGCAGGACAAGCATTGGTGAAAACCAAGAGTTTTAGGTATACCAGAGTTATCTTTCAAGGCCTGATGAGAGCACTGATTATCTCATCCTGGTTGGTCCTGCCGTGGAGTACATTGATGTAGAGGCCATAGCACTTCCTCCACCATTATTATTGAGGAGCTTGAGTCACCGCTCATTTCCATCAGTTGAGAGGTGGGCTCTGCATCCCGAAAGCGTGGCTCCTTGAACTTGTTTGGCTTAAGGTGAGGGTGAATCCAGCACTTGTCTTTCATGTGGCCTTTCTTCTTGCAATGCTCACATATCAAGACCTTCTTCTCTCATCCCCGCTTGTAAGCGCCTTGTTTGCCACTCGGCCTCAGCTTGGTGAGCCATAGTTAAGTCTCCTTTACTCCCAAACAGGCCTACTGAGCCTCCTCCTTCTGGATTTGAGCACATACTTCATCCAGGTCAGGTAGCTTATCAGCTCTCAAGATGTGCTTAATCAGGCTTCCATAAGATGGGCTTAGAGTGAGCAATGACCAAACACTTTGTCCCTCTTCACGCCTTTGTTAAGAGGGTGGCTGGATCAGTCAGGTGAGGTCTTAGTAACTCCAACTCTGCCCAAAGAGACCTATACTTGCCTAAATGAGGTTGAAACTCCTCATCTCCTTGGCTGAGAGCATTGATGGCCCTTTTCACTTCAAAAACTCTAGAAGGTTGGAGACATTTCCATACACTTTGTAGAGTGTATCCCACACTGCTGGTGGTCTCACAGTATGAGTAAGACTCCATAATAGCTGGTTCCAGGGAGCTAAGGAGGGCTGTGTGAGCACCATGAGATCTTCCTGACCCCATTTACCTTCATCACTACCACCATCTCCTTTCCATCTTCTCCTTGATAGTTTGCTTGGAGCTGTTCTCATGAGACATGGCTCCATAAACCTTTTCCTCCAGGGTACTCACCATCCTGGCCCATAAGAGGTAGTTAACTCCCTTTAAGGTCACAGGAATGCTGAGAGTCCCGTTGTTGTTGTTGTTGCTATTCATCTTTGCCTTCACCGCCAAGAACACAAGAACAGAGAGAGAAGGATTTAAGAGATGAGAGAATTAAGAATCAGTATTTATGAAGAAGAGTAGGTTCAAGAGCTTGTTGCTCTGATACCATATAAGATTATAAGAAGAATAGGGTAGATTTGTGTTGCAGATTATGAGCAAGAAGGATTTGAATCCGAGAGAAAGAGATAAAGAGAGAGAGAGAGTTCAAAGAGAGAGATGAATGACTAAAGAGGAACATATTTCCTGGATTAATTTAGAACATGTTACAGCCTATTTTAAAGCAGACAGACGCAAGTTGCCATGAGAGAAACAATTAAACAATTAAGAGATAGTACAATGAGCAATAAACAAATGGGAGAGAGTTCTCGCCTGGGTCGCTCTAAGCCGAGTGAAAGTGACCTTCACAACGGCCTTCTCTCCTCCGATTCTCCTTAAGTCCACCCCGGACACTTCCCTTAACGCCTTCTACTCTTGTGTCGACATGCTCCACACTTCTAGCTCATTTAAATACTGTTTCCTTAGCTAAGTCTTTCGTCTTGCAAGCCACTGTGAGGTTGAGTGATCATAACTTGTAATGACAGTAGTTCTTGATCATACCACAAACGCAGTTCTTTCTCTCTTCATCAATGCCTCTATAGGTTCATGTCTGATATTGAATCTCTTATTTGTTTATGTCAACAGCTAGCAATGTATACTGGTTATCACAATGCATAGTGATTGGTGCAGTAGTCTCAACTCCCAAGTCTTTAAGCAGTCCTTTGATCCAAATCAGCTCACTTGTGAGTTTCCTCATGGCTCTATACCTCAGCACTTGAACATGAAACCACCTTCTGCTTCTTGCTCTTCCAAGTTACCAAATTGCCTCCAATAAATGTGCATAACCAGTAGTTGATCTCCTATCAACTCTATCTCCTCGCCTAATCTGCATCACAATAGCCTACTATCTCAGCTTTTGTTGCAGCCCATCCAAACTCCTTGCTCGGGTGCTTCTTAAGTACCTTAGATTCTTTCCACCATGCTCCAATGGTGCATCTTAGAGCTTGCATATGTTGGCTCACTTGTTGACTGCAGCACACAATCAGGTCGCGGTGATGGTGAGATATATGAGTTTTCCCACCATCCTCCTATAGTGTTTACATCTTCATACAGCTTGTCTTCTATCTCCCTCACGATCACTTTGTAACCTTCTTCAAGAGGAGTCTTGGCTGTTCTTCCTCCTAAGTCACCAACTTCCTTAGTAGGTCAAGCTGATACTTCCTTTGTGAGAGAAACAATCCTCTTTGGATCTACACATCTCAATGCCCAAGAAGTATTTTAGCTCTCCCAATTCTTTGATATCAAAAGTTGCCTTCGAGGAAAGCTTTGGTGGATGCAATCCTCCTTATCACTACAGTGATTATAATGTCATCAACATATATCAAGATGACAATGATTCCTTGCTTGCTTGTGAGAGTGAAAAGAGTATGATCAGCCTCAGATTTTACAAAGCCTCCCATTCAGTGTGGTGCTCACCAGGTACCAAGCTTGGGGATTGCTTTAGGCCATAGATTGCTTTCGAGTCTTAACACATTGCCTGGTTTAACCATGTCTTCCATACCCTTTGGTGGACGATGTACACTTCATCTTCAAGCTCTCCTTGTAGAAATGCATTCTTGACATCCATTTGCCAAAGATCCCATTCCAAATTCACAGCAAGAGATAGCACAATCCTTATGGTGTGAAGCTTTGCCACTGGCTAAAGGTTTCAAGATAATCCTCACCATAAACTTGAGTGTAGCCTCTTGCTACCAGGGGTCTCTTCTTCTCAGGTTTCCCATTGGCTAAGTATTTGATTGTGAACAACAGCATACTTGTAACCGCCTCTTGCCTTGGGAAGCCTGGCCAAACCAGGTTCCATTTCTCTCCATAGCACCCATCTCATCTCCTACTGAATCTCTCCATTCCTTGATTGCCATAGCTTCTTCATAATGACCTGGTATGTAGGCCTCATCAAGATTAGTGATGAATGCTTGATGATCCACAGATATGGGCTAGGTGCATGTTGCTTGAGTTGGATGAGCAACCGCTGTTGCTGAAATACACTCTGTATTGATCCAGCTGATGGATGATGTCTGATTCTTGTGCTTCTCCTAAGCTGACTTCTTCTACAAGCTCTTTCTCCATCGACTCTGCCTTTGCTCATGTAATCGATGGTTCAATGTGACTAGTTTCATCCCGATCATGAACCTCTTGCTCCCTCGACCAAGATAGTCCCTTCGACCCTCTTGATCTCCTTTCTTTGCGCCTGATCCCTTTTGATCAGTATGAGGGTCCTCTTGATTTCCTTCAGGATTAGGATGAACACCTTGTTCCTCAACAGCACTGGTTCTCGTGTTCGGACTCATGTTGATACCAAGACTCTCCATAATGTGCTTCAGATTTTGTGCTCTATCCGAGACTCCTTTGACAGGTCCTTGAGCTCATCCCACTTTTTCATCAAAGTAGCCTCTGACTCAACAAACTTCACATCTCGACACCATGACTCTCCTAGTCTCTGGTACATAGCATTTGTACCCTTTGAGTGGTGGAGTAGCCTATGAACACCGCCGACACTTTGCCTCCAACTTGTTTCTATGCTCACCTGGCTGTAACACAAAACACACACACCCAAAGACACGCAAGTAGTCTACAGATGGTTTCTTTTGTTCAGTACCTCATATGGTGTAGAATCCTCAAGTACTCTAGTTGGAGTTCTCGTTGATGAGATAGCAAGCAGTCATGACTGCATCACCAGCTGCCAGCATGTTGGTATAACATCATGGACCTGGCCACCTCCATGAGGTGCCTGTTCTTCCTCTCAGCCACTCCATTTTGTTGTGGAGTATATGGACAGCTAGTTTGATGAATGATCCCATGCTTAGCAAGATGGTTTTGAATGCACTACTTGTATATTCTCCCCATTGTTCCGACTAATACTTTGATCTTAACATTGAAATGATTAGTTATGTAGTTCTCGAAATTTATAAAAGCATCAAGCACTCTATCTTTAGTTTGAATCATAGTCAGCCAAGTGTATTTTGATTTTTGATCAATGAAAGTGACAAAATACTTATGATTCTCCTAGATATGCATGGTGCAGTCCGCACATCGAGTGTATAAGATCAAAGCAATTTTCATAGATAGTGAAGACTTAGTGGAAGACAGTTTTGCAATGCCATTAAGGATGCATGCTTCACAGTCATCATTTTTAAAAGAAACATGAGGAAATAAGATGTTCAGTGCACGAGAATGAGGATGGCCTAGCCTAGCATGCCATAATACATCATTATCTAAAACAGAATTGAACTAAAAGCGAATTTGAAATGGTCTTGATATCTTCAAGCGTACAAGTCCTCCTGAAACACCTTTGCCAATCAACTTAAGAGTCTCAATATCCTGAAACATAACCTCATTAGGACTGAATATCACATTACAATTTAAATCAGTGGTCACTCTTTAACCGATAACAAATTTGAAGCAAATGAAGGCATATAGAAAGCTTTGGTTTCTCTATCAAACAAGTTAATGGTTCCTTCACCCATAATGGGAATTCTATCACCATTAGCAATTTTAACATTCCCTGAGATAGGCTTAATGTTTTAATCATCTTGGCCACTAATCATGTGATGAGATGCTCCCGAAGTCTATTACTAATGGTTTAATCTTATCAAAGGTATTCAGATTTGTGGTAAGACCACACGTGCACTGTACACTCTATATGATGCATTTAAAGATAAACCAAGTGTGTTACCGACTTTTGTGGCTTTGATGAGTGCATGGAGGTCAGACTTCTTGATAGTCTCATCTTGTGTCCCTCTCATGGCTGTACCACCACCATTGGTAAGCGTTATTCCCATCACCAGCATTCCTAGCATGAATTAGATGACTCTCCTCCATCACCGAGTAATTTGCTCTCTGATCAGTTCTCAACTTCGGGTTTCGAGGTGTGGGTGAAGAATCCAGCACTTGTCTCTTCCATGCCCTTTCTTCTTGCTGGTCACACTCCCACACCTTCTTGTCACTTGGTTTGTAGTACCCTTTGTTAGCAGCTCTCAACAGATCTTCTCGCCCATCAGCCTTTGTTTGCAAGTATGAGGTCTCCTTTACCTCCAAAGAGCTCCACTGAGCCTTGTTCTTTTGTATCTGAAAGATAGCTCCTCGTCTGGGAGCTTGTCACCGTATCGTGTTTGATTAACCCACCATACACCGGATTGAGAGTAAACGAAGTGCAAACACTTTATCTTGTTCTTTTCTCTCATTCAGCACCTCGTGGTCAACACTGATGGTCTCAAAGATCTCCACCAGCCCACAAGGATCTAAATTTCCCAAAATGTTTTGAAAAATCAGTATCCTCTCAGGTGAGGGTGTTGATAGCCCTCGACTTCAAACACACGGCTGATGTTGGAGACATTTCCATAAACCTTCTTAAGAGTGTCCCATAGCTCCTTTGAGGTTTCACAATAGAGTATGCCTCCGTGATATGTGGTGCAAGGCTGTTCTCAATGATGGAGAGAACCATAAGATCCGCTGACCTTTCTTTCTTTCCATCTCCTTAGCCAGCATTATCTTCTTTTACCATCCTCTCCTAGGCTGGTTTGTTTTGCTCCTTGCCCTCCACAACACACTCCCAAAGACCTCTCCGAAGTGCTGTCTTGACAAGCCGCGGACCATAACAGATAGTTTGGCCCATTCAGTGTCACGGAATGATAACCATCTTGTCCGAGTTTCCATTTTGGCAAATTTTGAAGCTGGAAAATAAGAACAGCTGAAGAACACCAAGAACTTTGCCAAAAATGAAAAGAAAAGATCGAGAGTTTATGGAAATAAGAGATTTAGACTAGAAGAATAAGGTCTCAAGAGCTTTAGAGCTCTCGATACCATGAAAGACTGAAGACTTTAGAGGATTTAGATTGGAAACATTCTCGAGAATTTAAGAGAGAGAGAGGTAGTGTTATGGATGAAGAAGAAGAGAGAATAAGAACACCGCTTAATTCATTCATTACATTGCAACCTCATACACTCTATTTAAGGACACACACGATCACAAGCAGCCAGAGAAGAAACAATAAAGAAATGAGTGATAGTACAAGGGAAATAATAAACAAAGGGAGAGGAGCTGGTCGGCAGCTCGCCCAGCCTGTAGAAAGTGACAGCACCCAACGGTCTCCCCGCTCCTCTTTCTCTCATGCACTGACTTCTCCACCAACAGCTCTTTCCTTATGTCGACATTCTCCACTTCTCGCAGGATTTAAATATCAAAACCGCCCCATAATATCTCATCCCTTTCTCGCAAGTCAAGCTAGGTTTTATGTTAACTTGATCACCTTTACTCTTGCCCTTGATCTCTACCTTATTCTCTTCATGTCAACATTTCATCAAGGTTTTGTCCCAATGGGTTTTCCTTGGTGAGGTTTTTAATGAGGAAGATCTCATGGCTGTCCAAGCTTGACTTGTTCCATGGTCAAGCTTGAGGGGAGTGTTGAGAAGAGGGTTTCACATTGATATAAGAAGATATGGTGTTGGGATCATAAGGAGAAGAAGAGATGTGAGTGCAAACTTAGGGTGCTGTACGCCCTGACGCCTGTACGGATGATGGTACGCCTGTACGGATGCAGCGTGAAGGGATCAATCGTGTTATATGCTGGAAGAGAGAAATGGGTGAAGTGCAAACTTAGGTGCTGTACGGATGGGATCCGTACATGACCGCATAAGGTGAAACTTCACCCATTTACCATAAGAAGTTACCCGGTTACTCTTGCAGCAACCAAGCCTTCACCTGATCATTTCTCACCGCTGGAAGGATGAGGAACGCGAGCGACAGGACAGGCTGGCAAGGTCTCAAGCTGACAGCCTGTCGAACGCGGTGAGCACAACCATTGGCCAGAGTTTGAATTAAGCTTCCACTCCTTTGACTTCACATGCTTGAGTTTCTTCCTTTTGAACCGTAATCAGCCTTATGCTTCTTGTATAAATATGTAAACACTCTCCTCATTATGATTAAGCAAATAATAAGAAGTCTCTCTCATTATCCAAATGTTCTTAGTCTTTAATCTCTCATAATCTCTCTAATCTCTTAAATCTTCTTAATCTCCATCAAATCTCTGATCAATCTATTTCTATGGCTTAAGATACTTAGAAATCTTAACATCATGGACCGAGCAACTTCCATTAGGTGCCTGTTTCTTTCAGCCACTCCATTCGCTGAGGAGTGTAAGGACAGCTAGTCTGATGTAGATCCCATGCTGAGCTAGATGATCCCTGAATGCATGGCCAGTATACTCCCACCATTATCAGACCTGAAAATTTTGATCTTGGCATGATATTGGTTAGTAACATAGCTTTGAAAATTTTTAAATGCATCAAGGACTCTATCTTTAGTTTTAATGAGTGTTAACCAGGTGTATTTAGATTTTTCATCAATGAATGTGACATAATACTTATACTCATCCCTAGATAAACAAGGAGCTGTCCAAACATCAGAGTGGATTAAATCAAAAAGCCATAGATGTAAGTAGATCTTTGAAAGACAACCATACAATGTTTTTCCAAAATACAAGCTTCACAATCATTATTTTAAAACATGACACCTGGTAACATTATGCTTAAAGCCCTAACATGAGGATTGTTGGAATTCATGAGTGTTTGTCTCATGTCAAAAGAGTATTCAGTTAACTTGTAACTGAATCCCTTCAACCATACAACAGAACTCACCATTAAAAGGAAGAGACAACCAACTGGTGGTTGAATCCTCTCACACGCCTATACTACAACCAAGATCCTAGAGAGTAAACTGGTTATAGAAAGCTGAGAATCTCTAGTTTGAATCTATCCTTCTGTAGTAACACAACACTTTGAGTTTGTGTACTTAAGATGAAGAGGATTTGAATCAGTAAGCTTGAGCTTAAGAGAAGATAAAGAAGAGTTTAGAGTGAGTTTTACAAGTATTAGGCTGCCTTAAGGAAAGAGAGTTAAGGCAGCCTCTAAACCATAACTCTAACTCCTTACATTGTGAATATTGTTTAGACACAAGCAAGAGAGAGAGCCACGAAATTAGACTGAAAGAACTTAGTATTATATCGATGATTGTTACAAGAGGAGGTGAAGCCTTATATAGGCAATCACTTACAATAAACAATGATTAAACAAGGGAATGACTAAACAACTAATATAATGGGGAAATGGAAGAGGCCAGGAGGATATGGACAAGGATAGGCACGACCAGAGGTAGAGAAAGAGACAGGGAGAGGTTTGACAGCCTGGTCTGAAAGTGAAAGTGACAGTTCTAGTCGCTTCTCCTAAGCAACCCATGTGACTTCTTCTTTTAAATTCAAACCAGCCTCTCTTATTTAAATTCAAACATGTTTACTTGACTTCTCAGATGTTCCCAACGCCTATAAGTCCTCCACAACTCATTCTTTGCCTTGCAAGTCGTTAGGTCAAGTGGTAGCTTCAGGAGCAAGTTCACATAAAAATGTAACCAAACTGGCTTCTTGATGAACTTATCCTTGATCATCAACCAGCTTCTTCTTCTGGTCATTCCTATATTTATTTCAATATCTCCCTCAAGCTTGACCATAGAAGATCCTTGGACAAGCTTGAACTGAGAGCACTTGCCTCATTAAAAACCTAAGTGTGGAAAACCATGGGATAAAACCATCACTTAGGGAAAAGAGTGCAACTACCCTCAGCCTAGGGATTGGCCAGTGAGTCTAAGGAGTTTAAGATGATTTTGAAGGACTCCTGACTCTGGATCATGGCCTTACTTAATGGTAAGAAGGCACCAATGCCTTCCTTGCTTCACACTCATCACACCTTTGAGCTTTTTCTTGTGGTCAGAGCTGTTCCCCTTTCTTTTGGCTTCTTGCCTTCATCATGGGTTGAGTCCAAGCCTGCCTTGTTCATGAGCTCAATAGGTACCTGGAAGATGAGAGCCAATGATGATCACCATGCCTTGAGACAACATCCTCTTAACTTGAAGCTTCATCAACCTGTACAACCACACATGCTATGGGCTGATTCATAGCTTCCCACTGAAGGTAACTGTTCTAACTCCTTTTAAGCTGATCCATAGCTTCCCAACCAGAAGGTAACTGTTCTAACTCCATGCCTTGGGCTGATTCATAGCTTTCCACTCAGCTGACTCTCCACCGATCTTGTCAAGGTCTCTGGCCATCCTGCTCTAACACCAAGTTGTTGCTGTCCTTGTTGAATTCTTCTGCAATGGCTTCTAGACAGGCCATGAAAGCTCATTTACAGCCCCCTCAAGACTGACTCAGTATAGGGAGGAGACAAGCTTGATATGAGCTTTTAAGCCACCGGTCTACTCACAACTATTTCTCCATGGTCAGAATATGCATCTTGTGCAGGCTCGATCAACATGGGAAATCTGTCAAACCAACACTAAGACAAGCATCAGTAGACAACAAGAGACCATAACATTGGTTTTCACCAAGTCTGATCTTTAAAACACAATTTAAATAAGCACGAAGAATGGACAGATATCCAGTAAGATTCTATCCTAGAACACTCTCTCAATCCTAATCATCAAGACTAAGCATTCAGGCAACAAGAAAATTAAGTAACCAGAGTAAAAGTAACCAGAGAATAAGTAGAGAGTAGAGAATCATGTGACCAGAGTATTAGTAACTGTGAGTATGGGAGAATGATGGAGAATAAGTAACCCGAGAATCGAGAATAGAGAATAGAGAATGGAGAATTTGCTCAAGAGTTCTAATGGACAGAGTTTTGCTCTGTTTTCTTGAGTTTCGAAGCATAAACAGCCAGGAGCATCCAATACTCATCAAGAGTTTGGTGCTTTAGTAGCTGAAACACAATGGACCATTGAACAATTAATTTGCTCACCGATCTAGACAAGTGCCACCGAATAACTCATGAACTGATGTTTTCTGTGGCTTGCAACAAGAGAACCATCAGAATAACACATAAACAAGTGTTTTCTATGGCTCACACAACAAATTAACCAATGGATCAAAATAGTCCAATCGTCAAAGAGATGCTCCATAAAGAACAAGCTATTATTCAATGGATAAAGCATAATTGTGAAGCTTTTTTGAAATCTCTTCTTCCTCAAGCTTGATTCAAGATACTAACAAGTACCGACCAAGCTAACACTATATCGAGTGGGAGAGAAAGGATTTATTCAAAACGAAATAAAAGAGGTGAGTTTAATCCCAAAGAAGAGCAACAAAGCTCGATACCATGTTGGAATTCATGAGTGTTTGTCTCATGTCAAGAGAGTATTCAGTTAACTTGTAACTGAATCCCTTCAACCATACAACAGGAACTCACCATTAAAAGGAAGAGACAACCAACTGGTGGTTGAATCCTCTCACACAGCCTATACTACAACCAAGATCCTAGAGAGTAAACTGGTTATAGAAAGCTGAGAATCTCTAGTTTGAATCTATCCTTCTGTAAGTAACACAACACTTTGAGTTTGTGTACTTAAGATGAAGAGGATTTAGAATCAGTAAGCTAGAGCTTAAGAGAAGATAAAGAAGAGTTTAGAGTGAGTTTTACAAGTATTAGGCTGCCTTAAGGAAAGAGAGTTAAGGCAGCCTCTAAACCATAACTCTAACTCCTTACATTGTGAATATTGTTTAGACACAAGCAAGGGAGAGAGAGCCACGAAATTAGACTGAAAGAACTTGTATTGATAATCGATGATTGTTACAAGAGGAGGTGAAGCCTTTATATAGGCAATCACTTACAATAAACAATGATTAAACAAGGGAATGACTAAACAACTAATATAATGGGGAAATGGAAGAGGCCAGGAGGATATGGACAAGGATAGGCACCACCAGAGGTAGAGAAAGAGACAGGGAGAGGTTTGGACAGCCCGGTTGGAGTGAAAGTGATGTGTCTACCGCTTCTCCTAAGCAACCCATGTGACTTCTTCTTTTAAATTCAAACCAGCCTCTCTTATTTAAATTCAAACATGTTTACTTGACTTCTCAGATGTTCCCAACGCCTATAAGTCCTCCACAACTCATTCTTTTTGCAAAGTTAGGTCAAGTGGTAGCTTCAGGAGCAAGTCGACAAAACAACCAACCGGCTTTCGATGAACTTATCCTCGATCATCAACCAGCTTCTTCTTCTGGTCATTCCTATATTTATTTCAATAAGGATGGCCTAGTCTAGCACGCCACAAAGCATTTTTATTCAAAGGCAACACGTAACTGAAAGAAAACAAGAATTAGAGATACGAGCTAAGTCTTCAAGCATATGAGGTCTCCCTTGGTTGCTCCTTGTCCAATCACTTTACTGCTCTTAATATCCTGAAACTTCACATCATTAGGACTAAAGATAACATTGCATTGAAGATCAGAGGTGCATCTCTTAACGTAATAATAGAAGTAAACTCGCATGTAAAAGGCTTCGAGAAGTTTTATCAAACAGCTTTTAATGTACCAATGCCTCTAATAGGGATCTTATCACCATTTGCAATCATAACATGACCATGAGCAGGTTCTATATCCTTAATCAGTTTGTTATCACTAATCATATGATGAGATGCACCAGAGTCAATAATTAATGGTTTATGCAATGTTTTATCAATGTTTCCAGCAATGTCAGTCCTAGGAGTGTATTTCAAGTTTACTAACACTTCTAACAACTTATCAGACATGCTAGTATGAGTCTTAGCAGTATAAGATCTTTCAAACAAGTCTAGCAACCTATCAGCATTACTATAGACAGTATGGGCAGTGTATGAGTATCCAAGGGTGTTTCCAAGTTTGTTACCGCACTTGAGAGCTCTGATGAAAGCCTCAAAGTCTGCCTTGGTGATCACCTCCTGGTCCAAACTCTTTCCACTTATCTGATGAGATGACATAGCTTTGCCTGCTGAACTAGCACCGATGATCCAGCACCACCTAGCACCACTAGCCTCAGATATGTTGGCCCTTGCTTCTCTGTCCTGCTGAACTTGGGAGGCTTAAGATGCGGTGTATGATCCAGCATTGGCTCTTCTTATGTCCTGGTTTCTTGCAATGCTCACAGCTCCTTCATACCTCTCATACTTCTTCCCATCACCTCTGCAGCCTTGTTTGCTTGATCTCTCGGCTTGGTGAGCTATGATAAGCTCCCCCTTCCTTTACCTCCAAAGAGACCAAGGGATCCTTCCTCCTGTTGAGATGAAGAAGAAATAAGGCAGTGTTGATATGAAGAAGAGATGAGCACACGGTTTGAAGAGAAGAAGTGAAGTCCGTCCGCATAACCTCCTATTGTAACCTAGCTTGATTGCAAGTCAAGGAAGGCACCCAAAGACATGCCTCATGAGCCAAAGAGACGTTGGGGGTTTGGTTGACCAGCTGCAAGAGTTTGAATGGATTTAAATAAGGAGATCACATTCTCGTGATAAGATCTGTGATTTGTTCAGACTGCCACTATCTCTCACCAAGGTTGTCCTCTTGCTTATTATTTTACTTTTTGTTTGTCTTTATATTGTAAACATCCAGAATGAATTAATCTAAGGAATTATTCTCCTCTCTCTCAATTTCAAATCCACTCTCTTCTCTCTCTCGTTTCTTCATGTTCTTGAGTTTCCAGCACTTTCTTGAGTTTCCAGCAATAAACTACCTATAAATCTTTATTCTCACATGGTATCAGAGCTCTAAGCTCTTGAGACCTCTCTGCTCTTCATATCTTCCGCGAATTCACTCTTATTTTCTCACTGTTTTCGACTTTGTTTTCACTTTGCTGGATTTAAATCCTCTCTGACCTTTCTTCTATTTCCATAAATTCCTTATTTAATCTGAGTTCTTATACTCTTCTCTCTTGGAAATTATATTCTCCAATTTCTAGATTCATATCCTTTCTGGTTCCTTTATCTTTGTCCAATGGATAAAAGAGAACCAGCCATGGAAATGGAGTCAAGAATTTTATTCCAAGAACCTTCGAGGGTTCTAATTATCTGGTGTGGTCAAGAGTTGCCGAGTTACCTTGGGGAGTCATGGACTTTGGGACAGCCATATTATAAAGGCTGAAGCTTCAAAAAGGATGGCTCAAGGGAGGAACCAGCACATGACCAAGAATGAAGACAAGTGGGTTCAAGAAGACCGCTAACACTTGAGATCATTCATAATTCTCTCGCCGAATCAATTCGAGGCTTACTCACACTTTAAAACTGCCAAGCATCTATGGGAGAGTCTTCAAACTGGTTATGGTAATCTATGGAGAGTCTCCAAACCTGTATGAGCAAGACAAGTTCTTCAGCTTCATAAGCCCCGATTCATCCTACAACAATCTGATAAATTATTTCCTTGAAAGAAGCTTCCTGATTCAAGATGTATGTTCTTGAGAAGCAAGCCTAATACATTTAAGCTCAAGGAGTTTGAGCACCAAGTGATTCAAGGAAGAACAATGTATTCAGCTCTGGAGATTCAATCAAGGAGGAACATGGAGGAGTAACCTCGATGGTCCACACAGAAGAGACCTTGATTCCTTTATCAAAGCCAAGGCCCTTATCTCACCAAAGGAGGCTGGTATACACTCTTGACTCTAAACCCATTATTATAGATTCAGAGCTAGCCATCACATGATTAGTGATAGGAACTTGATCAGTGATATCCAGCCTGCCTCCGTGGAATGTTATTATAGCAAATGGTGATAAGGTGAAGATAGAAGGGATAGGAACCTTAGGTTGTTTGATGGAATCTAATGCCTTATATATGCCCCGCCACTTCTAATTTGCTATCCTGAGGAAGGCTACCGTTGATCTGAGTTGTCAGGTTGTCTTCGCACTGATGAGGTTGAGTTTCAAGACTTAAAGACAGGGCATGTTATTGAAAATGTCACAGCCATCAGAACTATATCATCTTCAAGACTAAGCTATCTCAATCCGCTTCTTCATTTTGCATGGTCAAGACATACCGAGTCGAGAGCACCATATGGCATGCTAGATTGGGACATCCTCATACTAGAGCTTTAAATCTGATGCTTCCTGGAGTGGTCTTTAAGAATGATGAGTGTGAAGCTTGCATCTTGGGAAACATTGCAGATTTTCCAAGGTCAAGACTATCTATGAGAAGTGTTTCGACCTGGTTCACTATGTGTGGACTGCTCCTTGTATGTCCAGAGAAAATCATAAATACTTTGTCACCTTCATTGATGAGAAGTCCAAGTACACATGGGTGACACCGATACAGCCTAAGGACGAGTCTTGAAGCCTTCAAGAATTTTCAGTCTCATGTTGCCAACCATTTCAAGTTGAAGATTCTCGTGTCAGATAATGGTGGAGAGTACACAAGTCAAGCACTCAAGCAATACCTAGCACAACATGGGATTATTCATCAAACTAGCTGTCTTATACTCCTCAGCAAAATGGAGTTGCTGAGAGGAAGAAAGCACCGATGGAAGTGGCTAGATCAATGATGTTTCACATGAATGTCCCAAAGAGGTTCTGAGTGATGCTGGATGTCTGCTGTTACCTGATCAATAGGACTCCAACTAAAGTCCTCAACCACCTCCTTGTCCTCCTCAACAAGAGCAAGCCATCTCGATCACTTATGCGGTGTTTGGATGCATTTGCTTTGTACCGGGTACCGTGAGAACAGAGGAATAAGCTTGATGCTGAAGCTCAAAGGCTATGCTCATTGGTTATTCTCCAACACAAAAGGGTAAGTGCTATGATCCGCTGGCAAGAAGAGTTCTAATATCAAGAGATGTGAAGTTTTGGAAACAAAGGGTATTGAGGAAAAGAGTTGGGATGAATTGAAGGATCTGCCTCAACCTTCTCGACAATGCCACCAATCTCGTGAGGATATTGGAGAGTCTTGGTATTAACATGCCTCAAGGAATCAGGACACAAGAGCACGCCATACTGCCGCGATCCGGTCCGAAAATGTGATTGATGAAAATGGAGTTGATGTAGTGAAGGGAATCAGAAACCCATCCATCCCGGCGGGGAATCAACATGAATCGACATCGATAAATCTGATATCGGGCACGAGGCTCATGATAGAGAAGTTCATGATCAGGATGAAAGGCAACAAGATTCAGTCTCCGTGAGGATATACATCAGGTCCGCATAATTAGAGAAGTACAAGGATCAAGAAACCTGCATCAAACCGATCAACACAAGAGTATATTTCAATGTGAAGCAGTTGGCTCATCCAATAAGTGCAGATGCCCCTGCCCAATATCCAAGAGCATCAAGTATTCATTGGGGAATTGGATCAGAATACATTCCAAGATCATATGAAGAGGCTATGCAACATGAGGAGTGGAGAGCATCCGTGGAGATGAGATGGGTGCTATGATCAAGAATGATACATGGTTTGGACTGAGCTTCAAAGGCAAGAGAGCAGTGACAAGTCACTTCTATACACCATCAAGTATGGAGCTAATGGAAAGCCAGAGAGGAAGAAGACAAGGCTGGTTGCAAGAGGATACACTCAGTTCTATGGTGAAGATTATCCGATACTTTGCAACTGGCAAATGCGATACTATAAGGATTCTTCTATCAATTGCTGTCAACTTAGAATGGGATCTATGGCGATGGATGTGAAGAATGCCTTTCTACAAGGAGAGTTGGAAGATGAAGTGTATATGACCTCCCTCCGGTCTCAAGACATGGTGAAACCAGGAATGTTCCGAGACCTAAGAAGGCAATATATGGCTTGAAGCAATCACCAAGAGCCTGGTATCACAAGCTGAGCACAACTCTCAATGGAAGAGGTTTTGAAGTCCGGTGATCACACCCTCTTCCCAACCAACAACAAGGAATTGTGGTCATTCTGGTATATGTGGATGATATTATCATCACCGGTGACAAGGAAGGTATCAACTGACTAAAGCTTTCCTTAAGACATCTTTTGATATCAAAGACTTGGGGAGTTAAAGTACTTCCTAGGATCGAGATATGTAGATCCAAAGAAGGACTGTTCTTATCCCAAAGAAAGTACACTCTTGATTTGCTGAATGAGGCAGGTGTGATTGGAGCAAGAGTAGCAAAGACTCCACTGAAGATGGCTATAAAGTATCATGAGGGGAGTTTGAAGACAAACCCTATGGAGATGTCAAACACTATGAAGAATGGTGGGAAGCTGATCTACCTCACCATCACCAGACCGATGTGTTTTGCGCTTAATCAAGTCAGTCAACACATGCAAAACCCAAGATACATCACTGGAATATGGTGGAGAGGATCTCGAGATATCTAAGAGAAGCACCAGGTCAAGGAGTTTGGATGGGATGCAATGGAAGCATCGAGATCACCGGATATTGTGATGCAGATTGGGCAGAGATGTGGTTGATAGGAGATCAACTACTGGTACTGCGACCTTTATCGAGGCAACTTAGTCACTTGGAAGAGCAAGAAACGTAAGATAGTATCATGTTCAAGTGCCGAGGCAGTATGAGCAATGAGGAAGCTTACTAGTGAGCTCATTTGGATCGGAACCTGTTAAGAGACTTGGGCATAGAGACTACAACTCCTATCACCATGCACTGACAACCAGGCTGCCATTCATATAGCATCCAACAGATGTTCCATGAGAGGACTAAACACATGGATTGCCACAAAGTGAGACAAGCAAAGGAGCAACAAATCATCCTACCTTGCTACACTAGAAGTGAAGACCAGCTGGCTGACATTTTCAGCAGAAAGTCCGTGAGTTCATCCATTCAAAGCTTGGACTCATAGAACTCACATCTAAATGACTTTCCTATCATGGAGACTTCTACTTTTTCCTTGGTGTGTTTTTGTCCCATCGGGTTTTGCACATCAAGGTTTTAATGAGGGAAGTTCTTCATGATTCCAAGCTTGACTGGTTCCCAAAGTCAAGCTTGAGGGGAGTGTTGAGATGAAGAAGAAATAAGGCAGTGTTGATATGAAGAGAGATGAGCACACCGGCTTGGAAGAGAAGAAGTGAAGTCTGTCCGCACAACTCTCCTATTGTAACCTAGCTTGGATTGCAAGTCAAGGAAGGTAACTCTGGCCCCAAAGACATGCCTCATGAGCCAAAGAGACGCTTGGGGGTTTGGTTGACCAGCTGCAAGAGTTTGAATGGATTTAAATAAGGAGATCACATGTTCTCGTGATAAGATCCAGATTTGTTCAGACTGTCACTATCTCTCCACCAAGCAGGTTGTCCTCTTGCTTATTATTTTACTCTTTCTTGTTTTTTATGTTAGGCAAGTTGCCTATATATTGTAAACATCCAGAATGAATTAATCTAAGGAATTATTCTCCTTCTCTCTCTCTCAATTTCGAATCCACTCTCTCTCGTTCTTCATGTTCTTGAAGTTTCCAGCAGACTTTCTTGAGTTTCCAGCAATAAACTACCTATAAATCTCTTTATTCTCACACCTCCTTCTAAGTGGCGATACTTCTTCCATAGATGGGAGAGTTGGAGACCTCAAGATGTGTTTGATTACATCCTCGTAACATGGATCTAGTGTCATCAGCAGCCCAAAGACTTGATCTTGCCCCTCTCTCCATGAGGGCTTTTGATCAGTAGTGTTGGTCTTAAGCTCTCAAGTTCAGTCCACAAAGATCCAAACTTTCCCATGTTCTTGGTAAGCTCCCTCCATCTTGCTTAAGAAGACTTATGGATCTCTTCAACTCAAACACACTGCTAATGTTGGAGACATTGCCAAACCTCTTCAAGAGTGTCTCCCACAAGTGTTTAGGAGTCTCACGTAAGTTGAGATGAAGAAGAAATAAGGCAGTGTTGATGAAGAAGAGATGAGCACACGGTTTGAAGAGAAGAAGTGAAGTCAGTCCGCATAACTCTCCTATTGTAACCTAGCTGGATTGCAAGTCAAGGAAGGTAACCTGTGTCCCAAAGACATGCCTCATGAGCCAAAGAGACGTTAGGTTTGGTTGACCAGCTGCAAGAGTTTGAATGGATTTAAATAAGGAGATCACATGTTCTCGCATAAGATCAGTATTTGTTCAGACCTGTCACTATCTCTCCACCGTGTTGTCCTCTTGCTTATTATTTTACTCTTTTCTTGTCTTTTATGTTAGGCAAGTTGCCTATATTGTAAACATCCAGAATGAATTAATCTAAGGAATTATTCTCCTTCTCTCTCTCAATTTCAAATCCACTCTCTCTCTTTTCTTCATGTTCTTGAGTTTCCAGCAGTACTTTCTTGAGTTTCCAGCAATAAACTACCTATAAATCTCTTATTCTCACACCTCCTTCTGGTTGGGCGATACTTCTTCCATAGATGGGAGAGTGGAGACCTCAAGATGTGTTTGATCATCCCCTGGAACATGGATCTGTCATCAGCAGCCCAAAGACTTGATCTTGCTCCCTTCTCTCCATGAGGGCTTGATCAGTAGTGTTGGGTCTTAAGCTCTCAAGTTCAGTCCACAAAGATCCAAACTTTCCCATGTTCTTGGTAAGCTCCCTCCATCTTGCCAAGAAGACTTATGGATCTCTTCAACTCAAACACACGCTAATGTTGGAGACATTGCCAAACCTCTTCAAGAGTGTTCCCACAAGTGTTTAGGAGTCTCACAGTGTTGAGATGAAGAAGAAATAAGGCAGTGTTGATATGAAGAAGAGATGAGCACACGGCTGAAGAGAAGAAGTGAAGTCTCCATTCCACAACCTCCTATTGTAACCTAGCTTGATTGCAAGTCAAGGAAGGTAACCTGGTCCCAAAGACATGCCTCATGAGCCAAAGAGACGTTGGGGTTTGGTTGACCAGCTGCAAGAGTTTGAATGGATTTAAATAAGGAGATCACATGTTCTCGCATAAGATCCGTATTTGTTCAGACTGCCACTATCTCTCCACCAAGTGTGTTGTCCTCTTGCTTATTATTTTACTCTTTGCTTGTCTTTTATGTTAGGCAAGTTGCCTATATATTGTAAACATCCAGAATGAATTAATCTAGGAATTATTCTCCTCTCTCTCAATTTCAAATCCACTCTCTCTCTTCCTCTCTCTTGTTCTTCATGTTCTTGAGTTTCCAGCATTTCTTAGTTTCCACAACTACCTATAAATCTCTTATTCTCACATGGTATCAGAGCTCTAAGCTCTTGAGACCTCTCTCTGTTTTCATATCTTCCGCAAATTCACTCTTATTTTCTCACTGTTTTCTCGACTTTGTTTTCATTTCTTTGTGGATTTAAATCCTCTCCGAACCTTCTTCTATTTCCATAAATTCCTTATTTAATCTGAGTTCTTATACTCTTCTCTCTGTTGGAAATTATATTCTCCAATTTCTAGATTCATATCCTTTCGGTTCCTTTATCTTTGTCCAATGGATAAAAGAAAACCAGCCATGGAAATGGAGTCAAGAATTTTATTCCAAGAACCCTTGAGGGTTCTAATTATCTCGTGTGGTCAAGAGTTGCCAGAGTTACCTTTGGGAGTCATGGACTTTGGGACAGCCATATTATAAAGGCTGAAGCTTCAAAAAGGATGGCTCATGGAGGAACCAGCACATGACCAAGAATGAAGACAAGTGGGTTCAAGAAGACCGCCACTTGAGATCATTCATAATTTCCTGTCAATCAATTTGAGGCTTACTCATGTGAGAATAAGAGATTTATAGCTAGTTTATTGCTGGAAAGTCAAGAAAGTACTGCTGAAACTCAAGAACATGAAGAACAAGAGAGAGAGAGGAAGAGAGTGGATTTCAAATTGAGAGAGAGAAGGAGAATAATTCCTAGATTAATTCATTCCGATGTTTACAATATATAGGCAACTTGCCTAACATAAAAGACAAGCAAAGAGTAAAATAATAAACAAGAGGACAACACACCGGTGGAGAGATAGTGACAGTCCCGAACAAATACAAATCTTATGTAACTTGATCTCTTTATTTAAATCCATCAGACTTCAGAGCTGGTCAACCAAACCCCCAACGCCTCTTTGGCTCATGAGGCATGTCTTTGGGACTAGGTTACCTTCCTTGACTCTTGCAATCCAAGCAGGTTACAATAGGAGAGTTGTACGGACAACTTCACTTCTTTCTCTTCAAACCGTGCTCATCTCTCTTCTTCATATCAACATGCCTTATTTCTTCTTCATCTTAACACTTCTCTCGCTTGACTGGGAACCAGTCAGCTTGAATCATGAAGAACTTCCTCATTAAAACCTTGATGTGCAAAACCCAAGTGGGACAAAACACCAAGGAAAAAGAGTGAAGTCTCCATGATAGAAAGTTTAGATGTGAGTTCTATGAGTCCAAGCTTTGAATGGATGAACTCACAGACTCTTTGCTTGCTGCCTTGTGAAAATGTCAGCCAGCTGGTCTTCACTTCTAGTGTAGCAAGGTAGGATGATTTGTTGCTCCACCGCTGTCTCACTTTGTGGCAATCCACTTCTATGTGTTTAGTCCTCTCATGGAACATACTGTTGGATGCTATATGAATGGCAGCCTGGTTGTCGCAGTGCATGGTGATAGGAGTTGTAGTCTCTATGCCCAAGTCCCTTAACTGTTCCTGATCCAAATGAGCTCACTAGTAAGCTTCCTCATTGCTCTATACTGCCTCAGACTTGAACATGATACTATCTTCTGCTTCTTGCTCTTCCAAGTGACTAAGTTGCCTCCAATAAAGGTGCAGTACCAGTAGTTGATCTCCTATCAACCCTATCTCCTCCCAATCTGCATCACAATATCCAGTGATCTCAGTGCTTCCATTGCATCCCATCCAAACTCCTCTTGACCTGGTGCTTCTCTTAGATATCTCAAGATCCTTTCCACCATGTTCCAGTGATGTATCTTGGGTTTTTGCATGTGTTGACTGACTTGATTAACTGCAAAACACACATCTGGTCTGGTGATGGTGAGGTAGATCAGCTTCCCAACCATTCTTCTATAGTGTTTGACATCTCCATAGGGTTTGTCTTCAAACTCCCCTCACGTAATACTTTATAGCCATCTTCAAGTGGAGTCTTTGCTACTCTTGCTCCAAGATCACCTGCCTCATTCAGCAAATCAAGAGTGTACTTTGGGATAAGAACAGTCCTTCTTGGATCTACATATCTCAATCCCTAGGAAGTACTTTAACTCCCCAAGTCTTTGATATCAAAAGATGTCTTAAGGAAAGCTTTAGTCAAGTTGATACCTTCCTTGTCACTGCCAGTGATGATAATATCATCCACATATACCAGAATGACCACAATGCCTTGTTGACTGATTAGGGTGAAGAGGGTGTGATCAGCTTCGACTTCACAAAACCTCTTCCATTGAGAGTTGTGCTCAGCTTGTGATACCAGGCTCTTGGTGATTGCTTCAAGCCATATATTGCCTTCTTCAATCTCAGAACGTTCCTGGTTTCACCATGTCTCTGACCAGAGGAGGTCGCGATATACACTTCATCTTCCAACTCTCCTTGTAGAAAGGCATTCTTCACATCCATCTGCCATAGATCCCATTCTAAGTTGACAGCAATTGATAGAAGAATCCTTATAGTATGCAGCTTTGCCACTGGTGCAAAAGTATCCAGATAATCTTCACCATAGACCTGAGTGTATCCTCTTGCAACCAGCCTTGTCTCTTCCTCTGGCTTTCCATTAGCTCCATACTTGATGGTGTATAGAAGGCGGCTTGTCACTGCTTTCCTGCCTTTGGGAAGCTCAGTCTCAAACCATGTATCATTCTTGATCATGGCACCCATCTCATCTCCAACAGATGCTCTCCACTCATTTGTTGATAGCCTCTTCATATGATCTTGGAATGTATTCTGATCCAACCCCCAATGAATACTTGATGCTCTTCGATACTGGGCAAGGGAGCATAACACTTATTGGATGAGCCACTGCTTCAGCATTGAAATATACCCTTGTGTTGATCCAGTTTGATGCAGGTTTCTTGATCCTTGTACTTTCTCCTAAGTGTCTGGACCTGATGTATATCCTCACCAGACTGAATCTTGTTGCCTTTCATCCTGATCATGAACTTCTATCATGAGCCTCTGTGCCAGTAGATCAGATTCATGTTGATTCCCCTTCAGGATCAGGATGAATGGTTTCTGATTCCCCTTCAGCTACATCAACTCCATTTTCATCAATCACATTTTCTGGACCAGATGCAGCTTCAGTATGGCGTGCTCTTGTGTCCTGATTCTCTCTTGAGGCATGTTAATACCAAGACTCTCCAATATCCTCCTGAGATTGGTGGCATTGTCTGATGGTTGAGACAGATCCTTCAATTCATCCCAACTCTTTTCCTCATAATACCCCTTTGTTTCCAAAACTTCACATCTCTTGATATTAGAACTCTTCTTGCCACTGATCATAGCACTTATAATTTGTGTTGAGAATAACCAATGAGCATAGCCTTTGAGCTTCTAGCATCAAGCTTATTCCTCTGTTCTCTGGTACCAGATAAAGCAAATGCATCCAAACACACGCAAGTGATCCAGAGATGGCTTGCTCTTGTTGAGGACTTCAAAAGGAGAGAGGTCGTTGAGGACTTTAGTTGGAGTCCTATTGATCAGGTAGCAAGGCACATCACAGCATCACTCCGAACCTCTTTGGGACATTCATGTGAAACATCATTGATCTAGCCACTTCCATCAGGTGCCTGTTCTTCCTTTCAGCAACTTCTTGGAGGAGTATAGGACAGCTAGTTTGATGAATAATCCCATGTTGTGCTAGGTATTGCTTGAATGCTTGACTTGGTACTTCCACCATTATCTGATCTGAGAATCTTCAACTTAGCACTGAAATGGTTGGCAACATGAGACTGAAAATTCTTGAAGGCTTCCAAGACTCTGTCCTTAGACTGTATCAGTGTCACCTATGTGTACTTATGTGAGATTAAGAGATTTAAGAGAGTTATTTGCTGGAAACCGAAAGCAAGAACAAGAGAGAGAGATAAGAGAATTCATGAGAGAGAGAAGCAACTAAAGAGCTCGTTGATTGCTACCAAAAGAGTAGCTCATACAACAATATTTAAAGACCAAATCAGACACAAGGAGACAAGGAAAAGAATAAACAAAGAGAAGGAAGAGCTGCAGTGGAGCTTGAAAGGACAGCGCCAACGCTCTCTTCACCACACCAAGATGTGACCAAGTGGTCCACACCACTCCAACGCTCATCTCTTCAGCCTTGTCACATCCAGCCATTATTTAATCACCTGGACTTCTTCAACTTTGATTTCATAAGGCACATTAGTTGCACATTAGTTCCTTGGTTCCCAAGTCTGCACGATTGCTTGATTCCCAAGGTAGATTCAAATCATCTTTGCTCGCCAATGCTCTTCCTTTGATCTCCCTTTGGTCATTGTTTCATCTCAACATCTCAAGCTTGACTATGTGGAACAAGTGTTAGAAATCATGAAGCATTCCTCATTAAAAACTTAGCTAGGTAAAACCTCATGGGACAAACCACTAAGGAAAAAGAGTAACACTTCACGAAGGGAAGAATCAGTGAGATGAGAGGTCCACGAGTCCTAACTTAGGTGTATGAACTCAAAACCTGATGATAGCAGCTTTGGTGAAAATGTCAGCCAATTGATCTTCACCCTTGTATAACATGGAAGTATGATCCTTGCTCCACAGTACCGCCTGACCTTGTGGCAGTCCACCTCAATGTGTTTAGTCCTCTCATGGAAGATACCGTTGGATGCTATGTGTATGGCTGCTTGATTATCACAGTGCATGGTGATAGGAGATGATGTCTCTATGCCCAAGTCATGAAGTAGATTTCTGATCCAGATTAGCTCACTGGTCAGCTTCCTCATGGCTCTATATTCAGCCGCGACTTGAACATGATACTATTTGCTTCTTGCTCTTCCAAGTAACTAGATTGCCTCCAATGAAGGTGCAGTAGCCTGTGGTTGATCTTCTGTCCACTCTATCTCCTGCCCAATCAGAATCACAATACCCAACTATCTCTCAGGTTTCTATTGCATCCCATCCATATTCCCGCCCCGGCTCTCAGTACCTTAGAATCCTTTCAACCATGCTCCAATGGTGCATCTTGGGAGCTTGCATGTGTTGGCTAACTTGGTTGATCGCAGCATATATCAGGCCTTGTGATAGTGAGATATATCAGCTTTCCCACCATCCTCCTATAGTGCTTTACATCTCCATATGTCTTGTCTTCAATCTCCCTCACGCATCACTTTATACCCATCTTCAAGTGGTGTTTTAGCCTGTTCTACCACCAAGGTCACCAGCTTCTTTTAACACGCCAAGGGTGTATTTCCTTGGGGACAGAACAAATTTTCCTTGATCTACACATCTCAATCCCTAGGAAATACTTGAGCTCTCCAAGTCCTGATGTCAAATGTCCTTTAGGAAAGCTGTCGAAGTTGATTCTCTTTATCATCGCCTGTGATGATGATATCATCCACATAGATGAGAATGACAATGATCCCTTGCGGGCTGGTTAAGGTAAAGAGGGTGTGATCAGCTTCCTCGATTTCACAAATCCTCTTCCATTCAAGTTGAGCTTAGTTTGTGGTACCGTGCCTCGGGATTGTTTCAGACCATATATTGCTTTCCTCAAGACATTACCGTGCTTCGACCATGCTTTCCATACCATGGTGGGCGCATGTATACTTCCATCTTCTAGTTCACCTTGTCAGAAGAATGCATTCTGACATCCATTTGCCAAAGATCCCATTCCAAATTCATGTACCAGAAAGCAGATCCTTATGGTGTGTAGCTTTGCTAATGGGTGCAAAAGTTTCAAGATAGTCTTCACCATACACTTGAGTGTAGCCTCTGCTGTACCGCTTTCCTCTCGTGTTTCCCATTGGCTAAGTACTTTATTGTGAATATCAGCATGCTGGTCACCCTTCTTGCCTGGGAAGTTCAAGTTTTCATACCAGTTCCATTCTTCTCCATAGCACCCATCTCTTCTCCTACTGATTCTCTCCATTCTTTTTATCCATAGCCTCATCATATGACTTTGGTATGTACTCCTGATCCAATTCTCCAATGAATGCTCGATGTTCTTGAGGATACCGAACCAAGGAGCACACCGCCAGATAGATGAGCTACGCCTCCAGACAGAAGACACCCTCAGTGTTCATCCAGCTAAGGAGGATACCGATTCTAGTACTTTCCTTAGCTGAACTTGGGTAGGTTCTCGATTCTCATATCCTCATCATTTATGGATTGTTCATCATCATCCCGCTCCACGCTGAACCTTTTCGCGCTCTTCTGATCATGCAGACACTGAACTTGGACCCTCTTCGTGTTGCTGCTGTTCGGGCCCCTCGAACAAGAGGAGAAGCTGGAGTCGCTTCATCATCAGCATCCGGTGAGTGATGGTCTTGGCCTCGGGTGGTGTAGGTAGCCCTCTCTATGGTATGCTTATACCAATACTTTCCATGATTCTCCTCGCAAGTCAGCCTCTATCTCAAGCTGATCGAGACAAGTTCGACTTCCTCCCAACTCTTCTCATCATGATAGCCTTTGTACTCAGCAAACTTCACATCTCTGAGATAAGAACCTCTTGGTTTCTTGAATAGCACTTATACCCCTTCTGGTTTGGTGAATACCCAATGAACATTGCTCTAGTACCTTGGTTCTAGCTTGTTTCTTTGTTGTCCCGAATCAAGACAAAACACAAGCAACCAAATAACCAAGGTGATCAATGGAGGGTTTTGTTTGTTCAATACCTCATGGAGACTGGTCTTGTAGGATTTTGGTGGGGATTTTATTGATCAGATAACAAGCTGTCATGACAGCATCTCCCCAAAACCTCTTTGGCACATGTGGAACATCATGCTTTTGCAACCTCCATAAGGTGGCGATTCTTCCTCTCAGCCTACACCATTTTGCTGAGTGTATGGGCAGCTGGTTTGGTGAATCACTCCATGTTTGGCCAGATGTTGTTTGAAAGAATGGCTTGTATATTCCTCCATTATTGATCTAAAAATTTTGATCTTGGCATTGTAATGGTTACATGATTCGAAGTTTATAAAAGCTTCTAACACCCTATCTTTAATGCAGCAATGTGATCCAGGTATACTTTGATTTTTCATCAATAAAAGTCACAAAATACTTATGCTGTTCTCTAGAGGCACAAGGCTGTCCACACATCAGAATGAATCAAATCAAAGCAGTTCTCATAATAGTACTTGATCTTGTAAAACAGATTTGCAATGCTTTCCTAGGATACAAGCTTCACAATCAGACTTAAACAAGATACTAGGCAACATGATGTTCAAAGCTCTAGAATGGGGTGTCCCAATCTAGCATGCCATAATACATCCTTAGGGAAATCGAATAGAATTTAAAGCAACAGATAAATCAGTAGCAAGCTTAGTGTCCTGAGCAAGTATAAGTCGCCCTTTGTCACACCTTTGCCCAGCAACCTACTAGTCTCAGTATCCTGAAAATAAACCTCATTAGAGGAAAATAACATTGCAATTCAAGTCATTGGTGGCTCTTTTAACAGATAGCAAATTAGAGGTGAATGTAGGCATATAAAAGGCTTTAATCCTTGTTAAATAGTTTAAGATCTCCTACTCCCTTAATAGAACCTTTGCACCATTAGCTACCATTACATGACCCATCTGGAGCAATGTTACTAATCAGTTCTAAGTCACTAATCATATGATGACTAGCACCAGAATCAATCACAAGCTGTTTAGACAGCTTTGAGCATTCTGAAGCATTCAAAGATATACCATCAATGCATGCATTTAGAGAGATACCAAGGGTGTTACCAGAGTTCTCCTTGAGGGCTTTGATCGCATCAATCTCAGACCTCTTGATGAAATCTCCACGCAGAACTCATAGCTTTGTAGCTGCTTGCGCCATGGCCTTCTTCAAGGTGTGTGGAACCGATGGCTCCATTTCACCGAGAAGTGAGCTCTTGCATCATTGTGAGGAGTCCTGAACTTCGAGGCTTGAGATGGGGATGCAGGATCCAGCATTTGTCTCTTTCCATGACCCTTCTTCTTGCAATGATCACAAACCCACACTTTCTTGTCTTCACTTTGTAAGTCCCCTTGTTTGCAACACCTTCAGCTTTGTTTCCAAGGACAAGCTCTTTCCTCCAAATAGATCCACTGACCCTTGCTCTCTTTGAATCTCTAAGACACTTCTTCAAGAGTGGGTAACTCTCAGCTCGAGTATGTGCTTAATCAGATCATTGTAGCTTGATGCAAGTGAGGAGTAAGGCTAAGACCTTTCTGTCTCTTCTTAAGCTTAGAACACTTGCATCAACAGTAGCTGGCCTTAACATCTCTAGCTTGCCCATAAGGCTCTAAACTTCCCAAAATGTTTGGTAAAGTCCGAGTCCTCTTGCTGGAGAGAGTTAATGGCTTTCTTCACTTCAAATACTCTACTAAGGTTAGAAATGTTACCATAAACCTTTTGTAGAGTATCCCATAGCTCCTCGAAGTTTCACAAGAGGAGTAAGCTTCCAAGATTGGTGTATCAAGGCTTCCCTTGAATGATAGTCAACACCATGAGATCCTCCCTGATCCCATTTGCCATCATCAGCCGCCACCACTTCTTTACCATCCTCTCCTAGGCTTGTTTGTTTGTAGGACTTGCCTTCAGCCTACATGAGACCAAAGACCTTCTTCCTCCTAAGGCTGTCTTAACTAGCCTTGACTACAGTAGATAGTTGACTCCATTAAGAGCAACTGAACCTTCACCTTCACCTTCCCATTGTCCATATCCATCTCGATTCAAATCAGTGAGAAAGAGAAAAATTGTTGGTGAGAATAAAAGAGAAACAGAGTGGAAATGAGTAGATTTGGTGAGAATAAAAGAGAAACAGAGTGGAAATGAGTAGATTTATGAAGAATGAGTTTAGAATAGTGAGATTTAGGTCTCAAGAGCTGGAGAGCTCTGATACCATGTGAGATTAAGAGATTTAAGAGAGTTATTTGCTGGAAACCGAGCAAGAACAAGAGAGAGAGATAAGAGAATTCATGAGAGAGAGAGAAGCAACTAAAGAGCTCGCTGATTGCTTACCAAAAGAGTAGCTCATACAACAATATTTAAAGACCAAATCAGGACACAAGGAGACAAGGAAAAGAATAAACAAAGAGAAGGAAGAGCTGCGAGTGGAGCTTGAAGGGGACAGCACGCCAACGCCTTCTTCAGCCGCACCAGCATGTGACCAAGTGGTCCACACCACTCCAACGCTCATCTTCAGCCTTGCCGACATCCAGCCATTATTTAATCACCTTTGACTTCTTCAACTTTGATTTCATAAGGCACATTAGTTGCACATTAGTTCCTTGGTTCCCAAGTCTCCACGGATTGCCTTGATTCCCAAGGTAGATTCAAATCATCTTTGCGGGCTTCAATGCTCTTCCTTTGATCTCCTTGGTCTTTCATTGCTTCATCTCAACAACTTAGACTTCTCATCAATGAAGGTGACAAAGTATTTATGATTTTCCGACATACAAGGAGCAGTCCACACATCAGAGTGAACCAGTCGTAAACACTTCTCATGAAAGCAGACTCGAAAGACTGGTCCCAATGCTTCCCAAGATGCAAGCTTCACACTCATCATTCTTAAAGACCACCCAGGAAGCATCAGATTTAAAGCTCTAGTATGAGGATGTCCCAATCTAGCATGCCATATGGTGCTCTCTAACTCCGCAGATGTACCGACCATGCAAAGTGAAGAAGCAGATTCGATAGCTTAGTCTCAAGATGATATAGTTCCCGATGGCTGTGACCTTTTCCAATAACATGCCCTGTCTTTAAGTCTTGAAACTCAACCTCATCTGGTCCGAAGACAACCCGACAACTCGCAGATCAACAAGTAGCCTTCCTCACAGATAGCAAATTAGATGTAAACCGAGGCATATATAAGGCAAGAGATTCCTATCAAACAACCTAAGGTTCCCTATCCCTTCTATCTTCACCTTATCACCATTTGCTATAATAACATTCCCCGAGGCGCTGGATATCACGATCAAGTTCCTATCACTAATCATGTGATGGCTAGCTCCTCGAATCTATAATAATGGGTTTAGAGTCAAGAGAGTGTATACCAGCCTCCTTTGGTGAGATAAGGGCCTTGGCAGCTTTCATCAAGGAATCAAGGTCTCTTCTGGTCAGCTGGACCATCAAGCACTCCTCCATGTTCCTCCTTCCGCCTGACTCCACCGAGAGCTGAATACATTGTTCTTCCTGAATCACTTGGTGCTCAAACTCCTCGAGCTAAAATGTATTAGGCTGGCTTCTCAAGGAACATACATCTTCAAGATCAGGAAGCTCTTTCTCTAAGGAAATAATTTATCGATTGTTGTAGGATGAATCCGTGCTTATGAGAAAGTCAAGAACCTGTCTTGCTCATACACGCTTTGGAGACTCTCCCATAGATTACCATAACCAGTTTAAGACTCACCCATAGATGCTTGGCAGTTTTAAAGTGTGAGTAAGCCTCAAAGATTGATTCTATGACAGAGAATTATGAATGATCTCAAGTGTTAACTGGTCTTCTGAACCCACTTGTCTTCATTCTTCAGGTCATGTGCTGGTTCCTCCACTGAGCCATCCTTTGAAGCTTCAGCCTTTATAATATGGCTGTCCCAAAGTCCATGACTCCCCAAGGTAACTCTGGCAACTCTTGACCACACCGTGATAATTAGAACCCTCAAGGGTTACCGAAAAAAATTTTGACTCCATTTCCATGGCTTGTTTTTTTATCCATTGGACAAAGATAAAGGAACCAGAAAGGATATGAATCTAGAAATTGGAGAATATAATTTCCAACAGAGAGAAGAGTATAAGAACTCGATTAAATAAGGAATTTATGGAAATAGAAGAAGGTACAGAGGATTTAAATCCAGCAAAGTGAAAACAAAGTCGAAAAACACAGAGTGAGAAAATACAAGAATTTATGGAAGATATGAAGAACGTAGAGGTCTCAAGAGCTAGAGCTCTGATACCATGTGAGAATAAGAGATTTATAGGTAGTTTATTGCTGGAAAGTCAAGAAAGTATCGCTGGAAACTCAAGAACATGAAGAACAAGAGAGAGAGAGGAAGAGAGAGAGTGGATTTCAAATTGAGAGAGAGAAGGAGAATAATTCCTTAGATTAATTCATTCTGATGTTTACAATATATAGCAACTTGCCTAACATAAAAGACAAGCAAAAGAGTAAAATAATAAACAAGAGGACAACACACCGGTGGAGAGATAGTGACAGTCCCTAACAAATACAAATCTTATGCAACATGTGATCTCCTTATTTAAATCCATTCAAACTCTTGCAGCTGGTCAACCAAACCCCAACGTCTCTTTGGCTCATGAGGCATGTCTTTGGGACGCAGGTTACCTTCCTTGACTTGCAATCCAAGCTAGGTTACAATAGGAGAGTTGTAATGGACAGACTTCACTTTTCTCTTCAAACCGTAGTGCTCATCTCTTCTTCATATCAACACTGCCTTATTTCTTCTTCATCTTAACAACTCACACTTTAAAACTCAAGCATCTATGGGAGAGTCTTCAAACTGGTTATGGTAATCTATGGGAGAGTCTCCAAACCGTATGAGCAAGACAGTTCTTCATTTTCTCATAAGCCCTGATTCATCCTACAACAACTGATAAATTATTTCCTTAGAGAAAGGTGTTGACATGAAGCAATAAAGAGATGAAGTATCTTTACAAGAAGAGCTGAAGCAAAGCATGAGAAGAAGCAAGAGAGAAGATGGATCATTCTTGAAGTTACCTTGATCACCAAGTCTGTCCATTAACCTAGTGGCACTCAACGGACTTTGCAAGCAAAGGAAGTGGAGAATGAGTTTGAATTAGCTCAATCTGACCAAAAGCAACTTACCTTGATTTATCTTAAGCAATGTGAACGCTGGGGACATGGCTCACGCGGAATGGTGAAGGTTGTAATGCCTAGACAACCGCTGGGACATGTTCTTGAGCTGTTCTTGCTGTTCTTGAACTGTTTTTGTCTTGTTCTTGATGGAAATGGCAGAAAACTCAAAAATGGTGGTCATTCCAACCACTCTCAAAGGCTAAACTATCTGCACCGGGCAAGGCTTCGCTAAAACAGCTTGGAGGCAGAGGACTCTCGGGAGATTGTTCAAGAAGGAGGCCACAAGAAAAGACCATTCTAGGAGAGGATGGCAAAGAAGTTGTTGCTGATGCTGGCGCTAAGAAGAAAGGTCGAGGATCTGCTGGTGTTGTCCATCCTTCAACCATTTGACCCTCACTCCAAGAAGGTTACTCCTACTGTGAAACTTCCAAGGAGCTGTGGGATACACTTCAAGGTGTACGAAACAAATCCAACCTTAGTAGGGTCTTTGAAGTCAAGAGGGCTATCAACACTCTTAGTCAAGAGGACACTGATTTTGACAAGCATTTTGGAAAGTTCAGGTTGTGGGCTGAACTTGAGATGCTCGTGCCAGCAACAACCAATCCTCGATGTGCTTAACCAAAGAGAGCAAGATAAGGTCTTTGCTTTACTGCCACCCTCCATCCAAGTTATGGTGATCTCATCAAGCACATTCTGAGAAATAAGGAGCTACCTTCCCTTGATGAGGTATGGTCTCGAATTCAAAAGGAACAAGGCTCAGCGGGTCTCGAGGAGGAAAGAAAGACCTAGTACTGCCAACCAGGCTGATGGAACAGCAAACAAGAGTTCTTACAAACCAAGACAACAAGAAGGTGTGGGTCTGTGATCATTGCAAAAGAAGGGCCATGGCACAAGTGCTGGATACTTCATCCCCACCTCAAGCCACGAAGTTCAAGACAGGATACAATGATGGAAAAGCAAACTTCTCTGGTGATATTGGTGAACCATCTACACACAGCACCATGACTAGTGAGACTTATGAGGGCAAGGGAGGGCTTCCAGCAGTGGTTCAGCATTAAGGAACAATCAAGATGAGACCATATATATCCGACATCGAGGCCCCTCATCAAACTCCTCAAAGATAACTCGGTAACTCATTTGGTACCTCTTTACATGCTATGGCTAGTGGTACTTCCTTAATGCTATAACTAATTTTATGATGGCAAAACCATTAGTAGTTGATTCAGAGCTAGTCACCACATGATAAGTGATTTAAAATTGATTAAGAACATTGTTCCTGCCTTTGGAAATGTTACAATAGCTAATGGTGAAAGAGTACCAATTAAAGGAGTAGTGATCTTAGGCTGTTTAATAAGGACTCTAAAGCTTTTATATGCCTAGTTTCACCTCAAACCTTATCAGAAAAAGAGCCACTCATGACTTGAATTGCAGTGTTACCTTCACTCCTAATGATGTCTACTTTCAGGATATTGAAACTAGTAGGTTGTTTGGCAAAGGTGTCACCAAGGGCTTAATTTATACTTGCTTGAAGACACCAAGCTTGCTGCTGATTTATCTCATGCTTTAAATTCTGCTTCGATTTCCTAAAGATGTATTGTGGCATGCTAGATTAGGACATCCTCATTCTGAGCTTTAAACATCATGTTGCCTAGTATTTCCTTTAAAAGTGATTGTGAGGCTTGTATCTTAGAAAACATTGCAAATCTGTCTTCTAGATCAAGTACCATTTATGAAAATTGCTTTGACTGATTCATTCTCGATGTATGGACTGCCCCATGCTTATCTAGAGAGCATCATAAGTATTTTGTGACGCTTATTGATGAAAATCAAAATACACTGGATCACTTTGATGCATCTAAAGATAGGGTCTTGCTTATCAACTTTCAAAATTATGTATCTAACCATTTCAATGCCAAGATAAAAAATTTGAGATCGATAATGGAGGAGAATACACCAGAATGCTTTTAAACAACACTTGGCCAACCGATGATCCATCAAACAAGTTGTCCATACACTCCACAACAAAATGGTGTGGCTGAGAGGAAGAATACACCCTCATGGAGGTGGCCAGAGCATGATGTTCCATACAAGTATGCCCAAAAGATATTGGGGAGATGCAGTTCTACAGCTTGTTACCCGATCAATAATACCTACCAGGATCCTTCAAGATCAATCACCTTATCAGGTACTGAACAAAACTAAACCATCCATAGATCATACTGTGTGTTTGGGTGTCTTTGTTTTGTGTTAATACCGTAGGTCAAAAGACAAGCCGGAGCATAGGTACAAGAGCAGCTTCATTGGCTACTCTCCTCATCAAAAGGGCTACAAATGTTTTGTACCGTGAGGCTAGAGAGTCTTGATTTCAGGGATGTGAAATTTGTAGAATCAAAAGGCTAATATGATGGAAAGAGTTGGGATGAGCTCAAAGATCTTTCTCAATCAGCCCCAGATAGAGCGCATAACCTAAGGAGAGTAATGGAGAGCCCGGGAGTCAAGATACCTTCTACCAAGGGTGGAGTCTGTTCCAGAAAGTGCACCATCTCCTGGTGCTAATTGTTGACATGAAGAATAAAATGAGCATTCTAGTGTAAAGGAGACAAGGAAGGTTGATCGGATAAAAGAGGAAGCAAAAGAGGTGGTCCGCATTTAGGGTTGATGAGCTAAACCTAACTTCGAAGCAAGCTTTCTCCTTGCCTTGGTCAGCATGACATATTTAAATGCTATTCATGTCGGCCAGAAGGAAAAGAGCTGTTGGAGAAGTTTGAACCAAGAAGACCACATGTGGGAGTGCAAGGACTGCCGCTTTGGTCCGCCAAGATATCTTGTCCCTTTGTGCTCTAAGGCCGGACCTTATTTTATTGTTTAGCCCTCTTGTCTTTGGCTATTTATGTGATGTATCTTGGACCATTTCAACTAAGGAAATCATATTCTCCTTCTTTCTCTCTCTTGCACGAATCTCTCACTCTCTCTCCCGTTTTGGTGTTCTTCATATTTCCAGCCATAAACTCATCTAAATCTCTCTTAATCTCTCACTAAATCTCTAATTCTCACATGGTATCAGAGCCATATGCTCTGAGACCTAAATCCTTCTACTCTCTTCACTTACTCTCCGAAATTCTCTCGATTTCTATTTTGGCAAAGTTCATCCGTTTCTTCACTGCTCATCATTTCCAGCCTTTCAGAAATTGCCAAAATGGAAAGGTGATTTCACCAAGAAGATGAAGAAGGAGAACTCATTCCAGTGACCCTAGAGGGTCCTAACTATTTTATGGTCAAGAGTGGCCAGAGTTATCTTGGGAAGTCATGGACTTTGGGACAGCCACATCATGGAGGCTGAAACTTCAAAGAGGATGGCTCTAGAGGATAGTCGTGCTACTTGCCTGAAGCATGAAGACAAGTGGGTTCAAGAGGAACATCAAGCACTTGGAATTATACAAGATCTCTCCAACAGATCTTGGAGGATCATTATCATCTCAAAACCGCCAAGAATCTATGGGAGAAGCTTCAAAATGTTTATGGAAATCTATGGGAGAGTCTTCAAGTCGCTTATGAGCAAGACAAAATTTTCAGCCTTCTCCTAAACCTGGATTCACTCCTACAATAGTCTGATAAGTCATATCATCCAAGAAAGGAAGCTTCCAAGTTCCCACTGAAGCCAGCCTGGTACACTTAAGCTCAAGGAGTTTGAGCATCAAGTAATCAGGAAGAACCATGTATTCTGTGATTATGTGGTGATTCTAATGAAGGAGGAACATGGAGGAGTATGGCAGGGCTTACCATTCTGATGGCCCAGTGACCGAAGAGACTTTGATTCCTTTATAAGAGCTGCCAAGGCCCTTATCTCACCCAGAGGGTTGGTAAAATTCTCCGACTCTAAACCCATTATCATAGATTCAGAGCTAGCCATCACATGATTAGTGATAGGAACCTGGTTAGTAATATCAAACCTGCCTCGTGGAATGTGCTTATAGCAAATGGTGATAAGGTTAGATAGAAGGGATAGGTAACCTGGACTGCTTGATAAAGAATCAACCGCCTTGTATATGCCTCACCACATCAAATTGCTATCGCGAAAAGAGCAACCATTGATCTGAATCAAGTTGTTGTTCACCGATGAGGTTGAGTTTCAAGACTTGAAGACAGGCAGGTTATTGGTAGAGGGCACAGCCATCGATCTGTGATCACCTGAGAAGACTAAGATATCTGGTGCATCGCCCGCCACCTGCCTCAGTGATTCTAATGGGGTTGAGAGCACCATATGGCACTCTAGATTGGGACATCCCCATACTAGAGCCTTGAACTTGATGCTCCCGGTATGGGTGTTTCAAAATGATGAATGTGAGGCATGTATCTTGGGGAAGCATTGTAGACGCTTCTTTCCAAGGTCTAGACACTAGCTATGAGAAGTGTTTCACCTGGTTCATTCGGATGTGTGGACAGCACCTTGTATTTCCAGAGAGAATCACAAGTACTTTGTCACCTTCATTGATGAGAAGTCAAAATACACATGGGTGACTCGATTCAGACAAAAGACCGGTGCGGAGGCATTCAAGAACTTCCATAACCATGTTTCCAACCATTTCAATGCCAAGTTGAAGATTCTCGTGTCCGATAATGGTGGAGAGTACACTAGTCAAGCATTCAAGCAATATCTAGCTCAGATGGGATCATTCAGCAAACTAGCTGTCCCTACACACCACAACAAAATGGAGTGGCTGAGAGGAAAATAGACATCCGATGGAGGTGGCCGAAGCATGATGTTCCATACAAGTGTACCTAAAAGGTTTTGGGAGATGCAACCGACAGCATGCTACTTGATCAACCGGATTCCAACCAGAATCCTTCAAGACCACTCTCCATTTGAGGTATTGAATAAAACCAGACCATCTATTGATCATATGCATTTGGGTGTCTTTGCTTTGTCTTGATACCGTGAGAGCAAAGAAATAAGCTAGAGGCCAAGAGTACAAGAGCTATGTTCTGGCATACTCTCCAAACCAAAAAGGGTTATAGCTATGAACCAGAAACCTGAGAGTTCTGGTGTCGAGATGTGAAGTTTGTGGAATCTAGAGGATACTACAACAACAGTGCTTATCTATCCAATCATCCTCGACAAAACCACCTTCACGGATAGAGCATTGGGATCAGTATACCCATGGAGAAGAAAGGCGGATAGAAGACTACCCGCAGCTGGCAGTGGCTGAGACCAACACCATGAGTCCCGTCCAATTCCTCCATTCGGGGCAACAACAATACTGAGCCAATCCATGATCAAGATGAGCAACAAGATCAAGAGGCAAGAAATAATGGTAGAATGAGAACAAACCAAAGCAGGAGGTTGTGAAGAACAAAGCAGACTAATCAGACGTACGCTTCCACTTCTAAACGTCAAAGGGTTATCCCAAGAGTTGCTCATCCCACTAAGGAACATCCCCTGCCACCAATCCCATTTGCATTTTACCATGCAGCCATCGAATGAATCAAAGGAAGGGGAAGGAAGCCGAAGCGAAATGAAGCCGGGGAATGTAAGCGCTGAGGCAGGTTGAAAGTATTCAAAGGGAAACCCTAAACAAGAAATACCGACAAGAAGCTGCATAGCAATAGCGGACACTGAAATACGGTGGCTATCCACACCAGCACCAGTACAATGCTCCCACCAAATGGATCAAGCTATCTTTCTGGCCTGGCAAAGCCAAGAATGCAACCCAGCGAGGGCTGGGGAAGGTATGAATCGGTACCAGTAAAGGCGTTCAAAACCAGGAAAGCGTTCCAGTAATTGCACATCCAGCGTCAACCTACCTCTGGTAGTTTTGGAATGGGACCTTTGGCAAATGGATGTCAAGAATGCATTTCTACAAGGAGAGCTAAGATGAGGTATACATGCCCACCACCTGGTATGGAAGGCATGGTTAAACCAGGCAATGTTTTGAGGCTTAGGAAAGCAATCTATGGTCTGAAGCAATCCCCAAGAGCCTGGTACCACAAGCTAAGCACAACTCTTAATGGAAGAGGTTTTGTGAAATCTGCTGATCATACCCTATTCACTGACCAGCCAGCAAGGAATCATTGTTATTCTTATCTATGTGGATGATATCATCATCACAGGCAGTGATAGAGAGGGATCAACTCAACCAAAGCATTCCTCAAGACAACATTTGACATCAAGGACTTGGGAGAGCTCAAGTACTTCTAGGGATTGAGATGTGTAGTCCAAGGAAGGGTTGTTCCTGTCCCAAAGAAAATACACTCTTGATCTGTTAAAGAAGCTGGGGATCTTGGTGGTAGAGCTGCTAAAACTCTAGAGGAGGGATACAAAGTGATGCTGAGGGGAGTATGAAAACAAGGCTTATGGAGATGTGAAGCACTATAGAGGATGGTGGGAAAACTCATATATCTCACTATCACAAGACCAGATGTGTGCTTTGTAAGTTAACCAAGTGAGCCAGCATATGCAAGCTCCTAAGATGCACCATTGGAACATGGTTGAAAGAATTGAGGTACTTAAGAGAAGCACCAGGCCAAGGAGTGGATGGGTTGCAACAAGAGCACTGAGATAGTTGGCTATTGTGATGCTGATTGGGCTGGAGATGATAGACAGGAGGTCTACAACCGGCTATTGCACCTTTTGGAGGTAATTTGGTAACATGGAAGAGCAAGAAGCGAAGGTGGTTTCATGTTCAAGTGCTGAGGCAGAGTATAGAGCCATGAGAAAGCTTACAAGCCAGCTGATTTGGATCAAAGGGCTGCTTAAGGACTTGGGAATTGAGACTACAACACCAATAACCATGCACTGTGATAACCAGGCTGCTATACACATTGCTAGTAACTCAGTCTTCCATGAGAACCAAACACATTGAAGTGGACTGCCACAAGGTTAGACAAGCAGTGGAACAGGTGATATTGCTACACAAGGAGTGAAGACCAGCTAGCTGATATCTTCACAAAGGCAGCAAGCACTAAGGTTTGTGAGCTCATCCATCCGAGATTGGGGCTCATAGACCTCTCATGTCACTGATCTCTCCTCCATGGAGTAATCTACTTTTCCTTGGCTTGGTTTTGTCCCATTGGGTTTTACCTAGCTAAGGTTTTAATGAGGATTGCTTATGGCTTCCAAGCTTGACTTGTTCCACATGGTCAAGCTTGAGGGGAGTGTTGACATGAAGAATAAAATGAGCATTCTAGTGTAAAGGAGACAAGGAAGGTTGATCGGATAAAAGAGGAAGCAAAAGAGGTGGTCCGTGACAGTTTAGGGTTTGGATGAGCTAAACCTAACTTCAGAAGCAAGCTTTTCTCCTTGCCTTGGTCCGAGACACGAGCATGACATATTTAAATGCTATTCATGTCGGCCAGAAGGAAAAAGAGCTGTTGGAGAAGTTTGAACCAAGAAGACCACATGTGGGAGTGCAAGGACTGCCGCTTTTTTGGTCCGCCAAGATATCTTGTTCCTTTGTGCTCAGAAGGCCAGACCTTATTTTATTGTTTAAGCCCTCTTGTCTTTGGCTATTTATGTGATGTATCTTGGACCATTTCAACTAAGGAAATCATATTCTCCTTTCTCATCTCTCTGTTTTAAATCTCTCACTCTCTCTCCTGTTTGGGTGTTCTTCATATTTCCAGCCATAAACTCTGTCTAAATCTCTTAATCTCTCACTAAATCTCTAATTCTCACACTAATAATCCTGAAGTCCCTCATCCTGATCATGAGGGGGCAGTCAGTGGTGTTTAGCAGCCTGCGCTAAGCTCAAGAAAACTCAATGGCTCATGATCAAGATGAGAGACACTGTAACCACTGCTGATACTCAAGAGAGGCCAAGCACTGGAAATGAGCCTGAACCTGAGCAGCCTACAGTACCTTTGAGAAGAAGTACAAGGAACAGGAAGCCAGCATCAAACTGGATCAATACAAGAGTCTACTTCAATGCTGAAGCAAGCAAGAGCTCATCCAATTAGTGCAACCTTTCTCTTGCACAATATCCAAGAACATCAAGTCCTTATGAGTGAGCTAGATGAGGAATATATCCCAAAACATATGAAGAAGCTATGCAACATAAGGAGGGAAAGCATTGTTGAGATGAAGAAGAAATAAGGCATGTTGATATGAAGAAGATATGAGCACACGGTTGAAGAGAAGAAGTGAAGTCCTGTCCACAACTCTCCTATTGTAACCTAGCTTGGATTGCAAGTCAAGGAAGGTAACCTGCCCCAAAGACATGCCTCATGAGCCAAAGAGACGTTGGGGTTTGGTTGACCAGCTGCAAGAGTTTGAATGGATTTAAATAAGGAGATCACATGTTCGTGATAAGATCCGTATTTGTTCAGACTGCCACTATCTCTCCACCTTGTGTTGTCCTTTGCTTATTATTTACTTTTGTGCTTTTAAGTTGCAAGTTGCCTATGTAAACATCCAGAATGAATAATCTCTGATTATTCTTCCTTTCTCTCTCAATTTCAATCCACTTCTCCTTCTTCCTTCTCTTTGTTTCATTGTTCTTTCCAGCAGATTTCTTGAGTTTCCAGCAATAAACTACCTAGAATCTCTTATTCTCACATGGTCGAGGCTCTAAGCTCTTGAGACCTCTCGTTTTATTCGCATTCACTTTATTTTCTCACTGTGTTCTCACTTTGTTTTCACTTTCTGATTTAAATCCTCTCTGACCTTCTTCTATTTCCATAAATTCCTTATTTAATCTGAGTTCTTATACTCTTCTCTCTGTTGGAAATTATATTCTCCAATTTCTAGATTCATATCCTTTCTCGGTTCCTTTATCTTAAGATTTCTAAGTATCTTAAGCCATAGAAATAGATTGATCAGAGATTTGATGGAGATTAAGAAGATTTAAGAGATTAGAGAGAGATTATGAGAGATTAAAGACTAAGAACATTTCTGGATAATGAGAGACTTTATTATTTGCTTAATCATAATGAGGAGAGTGTTTACATATTTATACAAGAAGCATAAGGCTGATTACGGTTCAAAAGGAAGAAGCTCAAGCATGTGAAGTCAAAGGAGGGAGCTTAATTCAAACTCTGGCCAATGGTTGTGCTCACACGCTCGACAGGCTGTCAGCTTGCAGCCTACAGCTTGCCCTGTCTGCCAAGGCTCCTCATCCTTCTCAACGGTCCGAAATGATCAGGTGAAGGCTTGGTTGCTGCAAGGAGTAACCCGGTAACTTTTATGGTAAATGGGTGAAGTTTCACCTTGTACGGTCATGTGTACGGATCCCACATCCCACAGCCTGCCCTAAGTTTGCACTTCATCCATTTCTCTCTTCCAGCATATAACCTGATTGATCCTTTCACTGCCCATCCGCAGTGCCGCATTACCATCATCCGTGACAGGCCGCATGGCCGCATAACACCCTAAGTTTGCACTCACATCTCTTCTTCTCCTTATGATCCCAACACTCCATATCTTCTTATATCAATGTGAAACCCTCTTCTCAACACTCCCCTCAAGCTTCCATATGGAACAAGTCAAGCTTGGACAGCCATGAGATCTTCCTCATTAAAAACCTCACCAAGGAAAACCCATTGGGACAAAACCTTGATGAGGGAAAAGAGTAAAGATCTCATGACTAAGGGGATCAGCTCTTCATCTTCCCAAGATCAATGAGGCCCAAGCGGATGTGAATGGACTCCATTGTCTTCTGCCTTGTGCTTTGTGAACACATCAGCCAGCTGGTCTTCACTCGTGTAACAAGGTAAGATCACTCCAAGCACTATCATCTCCCTCACTTTGTGGCAGTCAACTTCAATATGCTTGGTTCTTTCATGGAAGACAGAGTTGGATGCAATGTGGATTGCAGCCTGGTTTCACACAGTGCATAGTCATGGGCGCTTGATCTATCTCCAAGTGCTTCAGTATCCCTTTGATCCAAACCAGCTCATTTGTCAGCTTCAGATAGCTCTATACTCAGCTTCTGCACTTGAACATGAGACCACCTTCTCGCTTCTTGCTCTTCCAAGTGACTAAGTTCCCACCAATGAATGTGCAATAGCCAGTAGTTGATCTTCTATCTGATCTATCTCCGCCCAATCTGCATCACAATAGCTACCACTTCTGGTTTCGCAACCCATCCACACACCAAGTTCTTGTGTTCCATTCAGATACATAAGCAATCTTTCTACCATGCCAATGATGCTCTTTTGGAACTTGCATATGCTGGCTCACCTGATTCACAGAAAGCAAATATCAGGTCTAGTAATGGTCAAATAGATTAGCTTACCCACTAGCTTTCTATAAAGCTTTGGATCATGAAATGGCTTGCTGTCTTCAAGCTCCCCTCACGTGGAACTTTATACCCATCTTCCATGGGCATTTTGGCTGTCTTTCCTCCATAAGCACCTGCATCTTTCAAAAGATCAAGTGTATATTTCCTTTGAGAATGAACAAGCCTTCCTTAGCTCTACATAACTCAATGCCAAGGAAGTATTTCATTTCTCCCAAATCTTTAATCTCAAACACAGATTTAAGATATTCCTTGGTAGCCTTGATACCATCTTTATCACTGCAGTGATGATGATATCATCAACATACACAAGAAGAACAATAATACCTGCTGGTGTGACAAGAGTGAAGAGTGTCAAGCTCCTTCCTGAATCCTCTTCCATTCAAGGTAGTGCTGAGTTTGTGATACCAAGCTCTAGGGATTGCTTAAGGTCGTAGATAGCTTTCTTTAGCCTCAAGACATTTCCCTTCTTCACTAAGTGTTCAAGACCAGGAGGTGGATGCATATAAACCTCATCTTCAAGCTCTCCTTGTAGGAAAGCATTCTTCACATCCATTTGCAGAGATCCCACTCAAGGTTCACAGCCAAAGAGAGCACAATCCGAATAGTATGGAGCTTGGCAAGGTGCAAATGTATCAATGTAATCTTCTCCATAAGTTTGAGTGAAACCCCTTGCTACCAGCCTTGTCATGCTTCTATCTATCTTCCCATTTGGAAGGTACTTGATAGTGAAGATCCATCTACTAGACACAGCTCTCTTTCCTTTGGTAAGGCACTCTCATACCATGTATCATTCTTGATCATAGCATCAGCCTCAGCATTAACGAATCCCTCCATTCTTGTATCAGCATTGCCTCTTCATACTTGGGACATAGCTCTCATCTAAGCTTACTTGAAAGGCATAATGCTCTTCTGATATTGAGCAAAGGAGCACACAGCTTGAGAAGGATGCTCCACAGCTTGGGCATTGTAGTACACTCTGTTTACCCAGCTTGGAAGGATCCTTCCTTATCCTGCGGTGCTCCTCAAAACTGGTACTGGTGATTGTTGTTGTTCACTTTGCACACCTTGCATTTCATCCTCCTGTGCTTGCACTTGCACTTCTTCTTGAACCTCACTGATCAGACTCTTCTTGATGATCTCTAGACTCCACGCCTGAATCACCACCTTGATCATGAAAGCTAGAGCTCTTTGACCACTTGAACTCTCTCCCATTCCTTGGTTAAGAGTTTCGATTCACCCCCTCATGATCAAGGGTGGGGACATGAATATCATCAGTAGCAGCACTCCTTGGACACCATCAGCAGCAGTAGGCCTCTTCCTGGTCTACTTCCTCCACTTTGGCCTTGGTTCATATTAATCCCAAGATTCTCCAAGATTGTCCTCAATATATGGCTCTATCTGAAGTTAAATCCTTCAGATCTTCCCTGTTCTTTTCTTCATAGTAGCCCCTTCTTCTACAAACTTCACTTCTCTTGAAACCATTACCCTCCTAGTGTCTTCATCATAGCATTTGTATCCTTTCTGACTTGAGGAGTAACCAATAAACATAGCTTTGGTGCTCTTGGCTTCAAGTTTGTTTCTCAATTCACCAGAACCATGACATAGCAAAGACACCCAAAGACCTTGAGATGAGTCAGTACTGGCTTGTACTTGTTGAGCACCTCAAATGGTGACTTCCCATGCAACACAAGAGTAGGTGTTCGTTGATCAAGTAACAAGCAAGAACCACAAAGATCACTCCGAATCTTTTAGGAACATTGGCCAAACATCATGGATCTTGCAACTTCCATTAAGTGCTTGTTCTTCCTCTCAGCCACTCCATTTTGCTGTGGAGTGTAAGGACAACTAGTTTGATGAAGAATGCCACCGAGATAGGTGTTCCTTGAATGCATTGCCCGTACTCTCCTCCATTATCGACCAAAATCTTGATCTTGGCTTGATAATGGTTAGTCACATATGATTGAAAATTTTAAATGCATCAAGCACCCTATCTTTGGTTGGAATTAAAGTTAACCAGGTGTATTTGGATTTTTCATCAATGAAAGTGACATAATATTTCTGGTTTTCCTAGATAAGCAAGGAGCAGTCCAAACATCGAGTGCACAAGATCAAAACACTTATCATAGATAGTAGAAGAGTTTGGGAAAACAGTTTTACAATGCTTGCCTAAAATGCAAGCTTCACAATCATTATTCTCAAAAGAAACACCTGGCAACATCAGTTTTAAAGCCTTATTATGAGGGTGTCCTAGTCTAGCATGCCACAATGCATTTTTGCTAAGACTAGTAGAAACAAGAAAAAGAGCAACTAAAATTTGAAACAAAGAACAGCAGAATTCAGATTCTCAAGAACATAAAGATCTCCTTTGGTTTTCCCACTTCCCAGCACCTTGCTACTCTCAATATCCTGAAATTTCACACTGTTAGGACTGAAAATGACATTATAATTTAGATCAGTAGCACACTTTTTCACAGATAATAAATTAGAAGTGAAATCGCATATAAAGAGCTTTAGAGTCTTTATCAAACAGCTTGAGCTTCCTATTCCTTTGATAGGAATTTTAGCACCATTTGCTATCATCACATTGCCATGGGCAGGCTAAATGCTAGTGATCAGCTTAGTGTCACTAATCATATGATGAGATGCACCAGAATCAACAATGAGAGGTTTATATGAACATGGAGATGACTTAGCGAGATGAGCAAGAATATTAGATGGCTTATATGTATGAGCAGAATCATATGTATGATCAATCCTATCAATATCACAATTTCTAAGATGATCATGTATGTTTATTGAACTATCAGTACTAGCAATCATGGATGCACCAAAGGAGTACCCAAAGGTGTTACCATTATCCTTGAAGAGTTTGATGAGAGCATCCAAGTCTGATCTCTTCAAGTACTCTCCATCATTGTTGCCTCTTGAGCTAGAACCGCCAAGATAAGCCACTAAGGACTTCCCATTGTCCACTTCCATTTCCTGATTCTTGCTTGAGCTTGCCCACCATTAGCCTCTCCCAAATGTGCCTTTGCCTCCTTGTTGAATTTGGCGGTTTCAAATGGGTGATGAAGTATCCAGCATTGACTCCTCTTGTGACCTTGCTTCTTGCAATGATCACAGTTACCATTGAACTTCTCATACTTCCCATGTACTGCCTTGTTAGCTTGTGATACCTCTCCTTGCTCAGCGTGTGATGCCTGATTTGCCAAAGCCAGCCCTTTCCCTTCTTGCCAAACAATCCCATGGAACCATGCTCCTTTTGATCCAGCACACACTTCTTCCAAGTCAGGCAGTGTATCATCCCTCAGCATATGTTGAATGAGACCTCCATAGGCTGGGTTTAAGGTGAGTAGCAGCCCAAACACCTTGTCTTGCTCCCTCCTTTTGTTGAGCTCATCAGCATTAGTAGTACTCGGCCTCAGATTTCTAGCTGACCATAAAGCTCAACTTTCCCAAATGCTTCTCAAAGTCCATGTCCTCTTGCACCAGATTGTTGCTTGCTTTACTTCAAACACTCTGCTCAGATTTGATGTATTCCCATACACCTTCTTCAATGTGTCCCACAACTCCTTTATGGTTTCACAATAGCTGTAGGCTTCCATCGGTTCTGTTCCAAAGATGCAAGAAGAGCTGAGAGCACAATGCACTCTCTTGTTGCCATTTCTCAAGCGCATCACTTGAGTCCTCTTGAACATCCTCACCTTGAGTAATAAGCTTTGAGCTTCTCCAGGTTGTGATGTGTTTCAACAACCCTTTGCTTCCGACAAAGATTCCCGGCCATCCTTGACCACACAGAAGATATTTTTTGAAAGTAGCAGCAACCTTCATGTAGACTCCACCACCTTCCATTGCTTGAGAAAAGACTTCAACTTGTATCAACACACCACACAAGTTGATAAAGTTCTGAGCTTTCAGATTAAATCTTCAAGACAACCTCAAAGACTTCTCCTTTAGCTCACACAAACACCAAACACTCCAAAGGTCTGAACTTTAAGCTTGAATCTTCAATAATACCTCAAAGCTTCCACCTTTAGAACTCTTCTTCTTCACGCAAACACCACACCAGACTCTTGAGACCACCAGAGCTTTGCCACCAACAGAACCAACTTGAGAACAGATCTCAAAGAACAAACACCAACAGCCACGAAACAAGTTTTCAAAGATCTAGCACCACCAATCTTCAAGAACACACACGGATACCTTAAGAACACAGGTTGAAAAGCCAACCAGGCTCTGATACCATAAGATTTCTAAGTATCTTAAGCCATAGAAATAGATTGATCGAGATTTGATGGAGATTAAGAAGATTTAAGAGATTAGAGAGAGATTATGAGAGATTAAAGACTAAGAACATTTCTGGATAATGAGAGACTTCTTATTATTTGCTTAATCATAATGAGGAGAGTGTTTACATATTTATACAAGAAGCATAAGGCTGATTACGGTTCAAAAGGAAGAAGCTCAAGCATGTGAAGTCAAAGGAGGGGAGCTTAATTCAAACTCTCAATGGTTGTGCTCATCGCTTCGACAGGCTGTCAGCTTGCCAGACCTTGCCAGCCTGTCCTGCTCGCTTCCTCATCCTCTCAACGGTCCGAAATGATCAGGTGAAGGCTTGGTTGCTGCAAGGAGTAACCCGTAACTTCTTATGGTAAATGGGTGAAGTTTCACCTTTGCGGTCATGTACGATCCCACATCCGTACAGCCTGCCCTAAGTTTGCACTTCATCCATTTCTCTTCCAGCATATAACCTGATTGATCCCTTCATCGCCCATCCGCATAGGCCGCATTCATCATCCGTATAAAGCCGCATAGCCGCACAACACCCTAAGTTTGCACTCACATCTCTTCTTCTCCTTATGATCCCAACACTCCATATCTTCTTATATCAATGTGAAACCTCTTCTCAACATATCTTTGTCCAATGGATAAAAGAAAACCAGCCATGGAAATGGAGTCAAGAATTTTATTCCAAGAACTTGAGGGTTCTAATTATCTCGGGTGTGGTCAAGAGTGCCAGAGTTACCTTGGGAGTCATGGACTTTGGGACAGCCATATTATAAAGGCTGAAGCTTCAAAAAGGATGGCTCAAGTGGAGGAACCAGCACATGACCAAGAATGAAGACAAGTGGGTTCAAGACCGCTTAACACTTGAGATCATTCATAATTCTCAATGTAATCAATTGAGGCTTACTCACACTTTAAAACTGCCAAGCATCTATGGGAGAGTCTTCAAACTGGTTATGGTAATCTATGGGAGAGTCTCCAAATGTATGAGCAAGACAAGTTCTCATAAGCCCGATTCATCCTACAACAATCGATAAATTATTTCCTTAGAGAAAGGAAGCTTCCCGATCTTGAAGATGTATGTTCCTTGAGAAGCAAGCCTAATACATTTAAGCTCAAGGAGTTTGAGCACCAAGGATTCAAGGAAGAACAATGTATTCAGCTCTGGAGATTCAACTAAGGAGGAACATGGAGGAGTAACTCGATGGTCCAAATGAATTGGCTAAATTCCCCTTTATCAAAGCTGCCAAGGCCCTTATCTCACCAAAGGAGGCTGGTATACACTCTCTTGATGTTGGAATGAAGATAAATAAAGCTGGAGCTGATGAGAGATCAAGCAAAACCAGAGCAAGCAAATGAAGCATCCGAATCAGCATTTGAATCTGTTTGTACAGCCTTAGAGTGCAAGTAACCTAGAGTGTCTTGGAAGTCAAGGTGGGAAACTCGTCCAGCTGAGTCTTCAAGCAGATTTGAAGTTTAAAAGGGTATCAGACCGCTGGAGAGAGTTTGCAAGTTTGGAATTAAATAGAGTAAAAGTCACATGTGCATAAGAGGATGAGCCTCGCTGTCACTTTCACTCAACCGCATGCAGGCCCATCTCTCCCTCCTGCCACTCACTCCTCTGGTCGATTCACCTTGGCTGCATCCTCCTGGCTCCATTAGAAACCCCACAATAATATTAGTTTAGTAGATTTGTACTTTATGATTTGTTTAATACCTTGCAAGTTGTAATCTGCTATAAAGCCACCATTGTACACAATTTGTAACCTTAAGCAAAGAGGAGTTCTTCATTTTCTCTGGTTCCAAACTCTCTCAGACTCTCAATCTCTCAATTCTCTTTGCTACTCACTTAAATTACTCTCTTGGATACTCACCACTGAACTCTCATACTCTCTTACTCTCAATTGCTTACTCTTTGATTCTCTACTTTACTTTCCATCTCTTACACTCCCATACTCGTTTATATTACTCTCTCACATCATATTGACTCTTTTCTCACATGGTATCAGAGCTTTGCTCCTGAAAACCAGAAACACTTCCGCGAAATCATTGCTCAAATCTCTTTAAAACTCTTTGCTCATCCTTGTATCCTCTGGTCCAAAGCTTTTCCAAAAGGAAGAAGCTCACCAGAACTAAAGATAAAGGAGTACTTTAGTTTCTGGAACTCAAGAAGGCTTAAGCTCAGTCCAGCAAGCCTCACCAATGTTCAGTTTCAAGCTCACTTCTTGCAAACCAAGTGCTCTCTATTATCCATTGGTCCAAAAATCTCCAAGATGAAGAAGACAGGAGTTGGGGCGATTCCAGGAAGCTCAAATGTCCAAACAATAATCTATGGGTCATAATTATGAAGAAAAACCCGGAGGCAGTGATGTTGGAGCCATATCTCAAATGAAGCTCAATGGCAACTGCAAAGTTCTCGCCATGGTGATGAATGGCGACCGTAAGCTCTTCTCTATCCAAGGAATCTGAGGAGAGGAGGGCCACAATACATTCTCAGTAAGCCCCCATGGTTCGAGGTTCAAGAAACCAGCTCAGTTTCTTGTTTGTAAGCATGACCTCCTTTCTTTGTATGAGCATTGTGTCAACTTGTTGGATTTTTCTATCCTCCTCTGCCTTAGGAAAGTTATTAAACTTGCTTAAGTTGTCTAGATGAATCTCTGGTTTGTTTGGTATTCTTGGGACAGGTTCAAGTTGCGAGTTGTTGAACCTAGTTTCTGTCCCATGATACTTATGATGTTTGTGTTATCTCTCGGTCTAAGTGAGTTGCTTAGTATCGCTTCTCGCCTTGTTGCATTGCTAAAGGTCTAGGAGAGTTTCCTGATCTTGTACTGCATTCATGTGTTGCATAAAGAGATTGATGAGTTGTCTAGTCTCTGTGCTTGTCATTAAAATTGATAAAATAGCCTAATTGCCTTGTTATTGATGAGTTATCATACCTCGAGCGCAGTTAGTGATGTTTATGTGCATGGAGTTGAACTGAATGAGTTGTTTAGATTCTCTGTCCATTGCATTTTTCTCAAAAAACAGGGATCAGACTTGGTGAGTTATCAAGGGCTGATCCTAGTGTGTGTGGTCTGATTCTTGCTGGAGTTTGAGTGATGTTTCAGGTACACAAGTGTTGTTCTCTGTCCATCATCAAATCAAGACAAAGAAGAAGATTTTGCCCATGCTGTTCGTGAGCCTACATGATGTATATTCCTGACCATGGAGAGATTGTTGGAGAAGAGGTCAGATGGTAATAAGTCTTGGTTGAGCCAGAACACGGCTGTCCTTGAAGATACCTCAAGGAGGATTGATGAGGCAGACAGAAGTTGACCAACCATCCACCAGCTGGATCTTCTCATACCTTGTGTGTAGAACCGTTGAATTAAGCGCAGCCTGTTTGGGTGTTGAGCTCCTGGTTCAAGAGACACACAAGGAAGAATGGTGGTGTAAGGCATTGGAGCAGAGACCAAGGGTGGATCAGTTGGCTTAAGCGCTGTGTGTTGGTACTTGTGCTCCTGGTTCAAGTTCAGTATTGCTCACTTCCAGCTTGGTCCTTCACTTATACTCCGGATCAAGCTTGAGGAGGGGTAATGGAGAGCATTCCTGAAGGTTCAAGTCGCCTATTTCCTCACCGAGATCAGAAATGGAGTTCACTCGATCATAATTGAGTTTGCAAGTGGTGGAGTTCACTCTTGCAATACTTATTGCTAACCGGATCAAAGAAGCCATCTAGAACCCATTGCAACCATGTGATTGAGCGTGGATTGAGCTTCCATGATCTGGACTGTGTCTTACCTGATGCCAAGAGGGTGGAAAGGAAGTACACTCAAGAGAAAAGACCACCACTCAAGCCAAGAGGGCAGTGGTTTCAAGGCATTGGTGATCATTGGCTCATCTTCCAAGCTTGACCATACTCTAATTCTCAGGTCAAGCTTGAGGAGGGTGTTAAATGAGAAGCCAATGTCCATTCTTAAAGCCATTGCAAGGATTCAAGAAGACTCCAACCAGCATGGGATACTTGGCTTAGCAACAACAAGGCTGTCCATCTAGTGTGCCTTAAGAGAAGGTGCTAAAGAGGCTGATGAAGGTTGTAAAGTCCCCCACCAAGTTGGAGACTCAAGAAGACAATGCAGTGGCTGCTGTGAAAAGGAATGGAGTGAGAGATTCAAGTCCACAAGCCAAGAAGGCGACACTCCTCACCAACAGTCCACAAATATGCAGGGAGTAACCAGTTCAATCTTTGAGTTTAAGTTTGAATGGTTTATGCCTTGAGAATTGATGCAAGTATTTATGCATTGTTTGAATCAGGTACTTGGAGCTCATAATGGTGGAGTGGATCAAACCTTTGATGATGGCAGGAGGTCGAAGAAAGGGGAGACAAAGAACCCACATGGAGAGTTCCAAGCAGCTTTGAGTGTGAAGCAAGGAAGGCATTGGTGCCTGACTTGCCATTGAAGTAAGGCCATGATCCAGAGTCTAAGGACTCCACCATGAGTCATCTGAGTTCTTTAGACTCACTGGCCAATCCCTGGCATTGTTGAACTCTACTTTTTCCCTGTTGGTTTTATCCCATGAGGTTTTCCACACTTAGGTTTTTAATGAGGGAGCTTCTTCATGTTCCAAGCTTGTCCAAGGATCTCCTATGGTCAAGCTTGAGGGGAGTGTTGGAATGAAGATAAATAAAGCTGGAGCTGATGAGAGATCAAGCAAAACCAGAGCAAGCAAATGAAGCATCCGCCAGATTTGAATCGCTGTACAGTCTTAGAGTGCAAGTAACCTAGAGTGTCTTGGAAGTCAAGGCAAGTGGGAAACTCGTCCAGCTGAGTTCTGAAGCAGATTTGAAGTTTAAAAGGGTATCAGACCGCTGGAGAGAGTTTAGGCAAGTTTGGAATTAAATAGTAAAAGTCACATGTGCATAAGAGGATGAGCCTGCTGTCACTTTCACTCAACCGCACTGCCCATCTCTCCCTCCTGTCACTCACTCCCTCTGGTCGAGATTCACCTTGGCTGCATCCTCCTGGCTCCATTAGAAACCCCACAATAATATTAGTTTAGTAGATTTGTACTTTATGATTTGTTTAATACCTTGCAAGTTGTAATCGCTATAAAGCCACCATTGTACACAATTTGTAACCTTAAGCAGGAGTTCTCTTCTTCATTTTCTCTGGTTCCAAACTCTCGGACTCTCAATCTCTATTCTCTCTTGCTACTCACGAAATTACTCTCTTGGATACTCACTGAAACTCTCATACTCTCTTACTCTCAATTGCTTACTCTTTGATCTCTCTTAGTCTTTTACTCTCTCCATCTCTTACACTCGCCCATACTGCTTATATTACTCTCTCACATCATATTGACTCTTTTCTCACACTTGACTCTAAACCCATTATTATAGATTCGAGCTAGCCATCACATGATTAGTGATAGGAACTTCGATGATATCCAGCCTGCCTGTGGAATGTTATAGCAAATGGTGATAAGGTGAAGATAGAAGGGATAGGGAACCTTAGGTTGTTTGTGTAAGAAAATGAAGAACAGAGTAAGAACACGGAAGAACAGAGTAAGTGAGAGAGAGAGAGAGAGAGAGAGATGACGAAGTAAAGAGAGAAGAAGGAAGAACTGTTTCCTTGATTATTCGAACACATTACATGGTTATTTAAAGAGGCTGCAATGTGAAACTTCCAGGAGTTATGGGATACTCTACAAAAGGTTTATGGTAACATTTCTAACCTTAGTAGAGTATTTGAAGTGAAGAAAGCCATTAACTCTCCAGCAAGAGGACTCGGACTTTACCAAACATTTTGGGAAGTTTAGAGCCTTATGGGCAGAGCTAGAGATGTTAAGGCCAGCTACGTTGATGCAAGTGTTCTAAACGCAGAAGAGAGCAAGACAAGGTCTTTGCCTTACTCCTCACACTGCATCCAAGCTACAATGATCTGATTAAGCACATCTGAGCTGAGAAGTTACCCACTCTTGAAGAAGTGCGTGATTCAAAGAGAGCAAGGGTCTGTGGATCTATTTGGAGGAAAGCTTGCTTGTCCTGGAAACCAAGCTGAAGGTGTTGCAAACAAGGGTCTTACAAGGCGTAAGACAAGAAAGTGTGGGTTTGTGATCATTGCAAGAAGAAGGGTCATGGAAGAGACAAATGCTGGATCCCCTGATCCCCATCTCAAGCCTCGGTTCAGACTCCTCACAATGATGCAAGAGCTCACTTTCTGGTGAAATGGAGCCATCCAGCCCACACACACGAAGAGAAGGCCAGCAGCAAGCAGCTACAAAGCTATGAGTTCTGCATGGAGATTTCATCAAGAGGTCTGAGATTGATGCACTGATCAAAGCCCTCAAGGAGAACTCTGGTAACACCCTTGGTATCTCTAAATGCATGCATTGATGGTATATTCAATGCTTCCGAATGCTCAAACCGCTAAACCACTTGTGATTGATTCTGGTGCTAGTCATCATATGATTAGTGACTTAGAACTGATTAGTAACATTGCTCCAGCAGTGGGTCATGTAATGGTAGCTAATGGTGCAAAGGTTCCTATTAAGGAGTAGGAGATCTTAAACTATTTAACAAGGATTCTAAAGCCTTTACATGCCTACATTCACCTCTAATTTGCTATCTGTTAAAAGAGCCACCAATGACTTGAATTGCAATGTTATTTTCACTCCTAATGAGGTTTATTTTCAGGATACTGAGACTAGTAGGTTGCTGGGCAAAGGTGTGACAAAGGGCTTATCTTGCTCAAGGACACTAAGCTTGCTACTGATTTATCTGTTGCTTTAAATTCTATTTCTGATTTCCCTAAGGATGTATTATGGCATGCTAGATTGGGACACCCCTATTCTAGAGCTTTGAACATCATGTTGCCTAGTATCTTGTTTAAGTCTGATTGTGAAGCTTGTATCCTAGGAAAGCATTGCAAATCTGTTTTACAAGATCAAGTACTATTTATGAGAACTCCGCTTTGATTTGATTCATTCTGATGTGTGGACTTGTGCCTCTAGAGAACAGCATAAGTATTTTGTGACTTTTATTGATGAAAATCAAAGTATATACCGATCACATTGCTGCAATCTAAAGATAGGGTGTTAGAAGCTTTTATAAACTTCCAGAATCATGTAACTAACCATTACAATGCCAAGATCAAAATTTTTAGATCAGATAATGGAGGGGATATACAAGCCATTCTTTCAAACAACATCTGGCCAAACATGGAGTGATTCACCAAACCAGCTGCCCATACACCCCAGCAAAATGGTGTAGCTGAGAGAAAGAATCGCCACCTTATGGAGGTTGAAGAAGCATGATGTTCCACACCATGTGCCAAAGAGGTTTTGGGGAGATGCTGTCATGACAGCTTGTTATCTGATCAATAAAATCCCCACCAAAATCCTACAAGACCAGTCTCCACATGAGGTATTGAACAAACAAAAACCCTCCATTGATCACCTTGTATTTGGTTGCTTGTGTTTTGTCTTGATTCCGACAACAAAGAAACAAGCTAGAACCAAGGAGTACCGTGAGCAATGTTCATTGGGTATTCACCAAACCGAAGGGGTATAAGTGCTATTCACCAGAAACCGGAGGGTTCTTATCTCTAGAGATGTGAAGTTTGCTGAGTACAAAGGCTATCATGATGAGAAGAGTTGGGAGGAAGTCAAGAACTTGTCTCAATCAGCTTCGGGATAGGCGCAAACTTGAGGAGAATCATGGAAAGTATTGGTATAAGCATACCAGTGAGAGAGGAGCCACCTACACCACCCACAGGCCAAGACCACTCACCGATGCTGATGATGAGGCTTACTCCAGCTCCTCTTGTTCTGAGGGGAATCAAACTGAACAGCAGCAACACCAAGAGGGTCCAAGTTCAGTGTCTCATGATCAAGAGGAGCAGAAGAAGGTTCAGCAAAGGGAGCAGGATGATGATGAACAGTCCATAAATGATGAGGAGCCAACAGAATCAGAACCTACCCAAGTTCAGCTAAGGAGAAGTACTAGAATCCTATCCTCCTTCTAACCGATGAACACAAGGGTGTACTACAATGCAGAGGCAGAGCTCATCCTATACAAGCAGGTGCTCCTTGGCTCAAGATCCTCAAGAACATCAAGCCGCTCATTGGAGAATTGGATCAGAGAGTACATACCAAAGTCATATGATGAGGCTATGGCAATAAAAGAATGGAGAGAATCAGTAGGAGAAGAGATGGGTGCTATGGAGAAGAATGGAACCTGGTTTGAAGCTGAACTTCCCAAAGGCAAGAAGGGTGACCAGCATGCTGATATTCACAATAAAGTACTTAGCCAATGGGAAACCCGAGAGGAAGAAAACCAGGCTGGTAGCAAGAGGCTACACTCAAGTGTATGGTGAAGACTATCTTGAAACTTTTGCACCAGTAGCAAAGCTACACACCATAAGGATCCTGCTTTCTCTGGCTGTGAATTTGGAATGGGATCTTTGGCAAATGGATGTCAAGAATGCATTCTTACAAGGTGAACTAGAAGATGAAGTATACATGCCCACCACCTGGTATGGAAAGCATGGTCAAGCCTGGTAATGTGCTGAGGCTGAGGAAAGCAATATATGGTCTGAAACAATCTCCAAGAGCCTGGTACCACAAACTAAGCTCAACACTGAATGGAAGAGGATTTGTGAAATCGAAGCTGATCACACCCTTTTACCTTAACCAGCCAGCAAGGGATCATTGTCATTCTCATCTATGTGGATGATATCATCATCACAGGCAGTGATAAAGAGGGAATCAACTCAACCAAAGCTTTCCTTAAGGCAACATTTGACATCAAGGACTTGGGAGAGCTCAAGTATTTCTAGTGGATTGAGATGTGTAGATCCAAGGAAGGACTGTTCCTGTCCCAAAGGAAATACACCCTGGTACGATCGTGATCAGGCTCAAACTAAAGGTAATGAATCTGTGGTATGGACTAGCTAGGCTACTGATCAAAGCTTGGCTGAATGGGAAGTTTCAAGGTCTCACTGGAATGATCTATGAGGTATTTAGACAGAGAAGGATAAGAGACTTGATATGGCCTCCCGGTATTAAAGGAATGATCAAGGATCAGTATGGACGACCAGCTTGCAATCGAGGATGAGTTTTAAATCCAAGTATAAGCAACCAACTCTTGAATCTTTATCAAGATTGGTTCAGGTCAGCTGGATGAAGATGGATGTACAATGGAAGAGATTTGCATCAACAAAACTGCCTGAGAAGTTGTTGGACGCAGGGGTGGAAGTGGGATGCAACCAACTTGGAGATGGACGCCTCGAGAGGCCTTAGTTACCCAAGAAGTAGCAGCTCAACTTCAATTTAGGCCATGAAGAAACCAAAGAAGAACCAGCCTGTTGGTTTAATTTTATTGCAATGTAATTGGCTGGGCTTATTTGGTTTTCATTTAATTTAAACCAAGACAATTAGGATTAGAATTAGAATTAAACCACCTTGGTTTAGTTCTAGGTTTTGTCGATTTCCTTTAAAGACATGAGAGCAGCTTTTGTTTTTCTTCAACTTTGAATCTAATAATTTACAGCAGCTTAGCTTGCTCTTGTCTCTTGCTTTCTCTGTTCAGCTCAAGAACATTGATCTCACTTAAAGGAAGGAATTCCTAGTGAAACCATCATAGACAATACAAGGTGATCTTGTGTCTTTGAGTAGCTATCCATCTCTGTAGCCTTCCACAGCAGAGAGCCGACCATAGTTCAAAGGAGAGCTAGTAGCCTTCCAAGAACAACCCTCTTCCATTACCTTCAAGTGATCCAGGAGCAGAAGCCATACCCAGGCTGCACCAAGTGGTATCAGAGCCCTAACAAGTGTTTCAGGGACTTGACTTGGAAAGGTTACAGAGCCAATCAAGGTCAGTTAGCACTTCCAACATCCGTGAGATGAGGCAAAGATTTGTTATGGTCGAGATCAAAAGAGAACTCATCAATTTGGTTATTTGCACAGCCAACAATTCCAAGATGTAAAGAGGCAGGAGATCCAAGAAGAAGTCAATGCTTTGGTACAAGATCAGCAAAGGAGGCCAGATTGTGATACATTGAAAACCCCTCATACAACCACCTGAAGAAGCAAAGCAATCTTCTCCTAACCTGCCTTTAAAACTGTTTGAGATGAAAGAAGAGACTGCAGCAGAACAGTAGAGATAACAAAATATCGAGTCGAACCAACCATTCTTTGTAAAGGAGACTACTTGGACAACCATCTGAAACAAGAGTCTTTTTACCCACTGCTGCAGCTGGACAGGAAGGAAAACACAAGTTATCAGTAAGCACGCTCCTGATCAAACAAAGAAAGAAGAGGGAGTGCTTGAGAGTCATCTACGCCTTCGAATTGGTGCTTGCTTTGGTTGATCAAGGTGATAACTTTAAGACTTTAACTTGTGAATTACTGATCAGACCTATGGTATATCTTCAGCTCAGTTTAGTGGAACATCTAAGAGTTTTAATGGCCTTCAACAAGTTGTTTTTGAACCAGGAGGAAGCTTGTGTGTGTTTAGAAAAGTCACAAAATTTTGGAACAGAAAAGCAGCCTTCAAGCTTAATTTGCATACTTCATTCACTTGAAGAACGGATTTGTGGTCAAATCCTTTTGAAGGAGAGAGGATGGTGTGATACAAACCAGCTGCTATGGCAAGGTTAAGGAGAGAAAGGCGTGGCTATATGCTGTAGACAATGACTTGCAAACTTGATACATCATCTCAAGCAAGAACAACTTGTTATACATGCTGAGAAATCCAAAGCTTAAGTGGAACTATGGAGATTGTTTCACACGACCACCAGAAAATCCAAAGGGGTTCTTGCAAGATCAGAATGGAGCCTTTATGGGTTCTTATGAGGCTAGGCTGAGAGTATATGCACACAAGTCTATGAGGAACCCGTGGATTGAATACAACCGAGAGAAGCGTCATTTCAAGCTCAACAGAGTGGAGAAACCATCTCGCTTAAGCTGCTTGTATTGAGAAAACTTCCAAGATGTTGCTGAGACATGAAGAAGGATTTCAATACTTTGTGTTTGACCGAGAGACTCAATTTGTGATGATATTTCTGACGTGAACATTAGAGTTAACCGATCATGGATCTATTTATTTACAAGACTTGGATTCGAGGACAAATCCTTATAAAGGAGAAGGATGGTACGATCGCGATCAGGCTCAAACTAAAGGTAATGAATCTGTGGTATGGACTAGCTAGGCTACTGATCAAAGCTTGGCTGAATGGGAAGTTTCAAGGTCTCACCGAATGATCTATGAGGTATTAGACAGAGAAGGATAAGAGACTTGATATGGCCTCTGGTATTAAAGGAATGATCAAGGATCAGTATGGACGACCAGCTTGCAATCAGGATGAGTTTTAAATCCAAGTATAAGCAACCAACTCTTGAATCTTTATCAAGATTGGTCAGGGTCAGCTGGATGAAGATGGATGTACAATGGAAGAGATTTGCATCAACAAAACTGCCTGAGAAGTTGTTGGACGCAGTGGGCTGGAAGTGGGATGCAACCAACTTGGAGATGGACGCCTGAGAGGCCTTAGTTACCCAAGAAGCAGCTCAACTTCAATTTGTGGCCATGAAGAAACCAAAGAAGAACCAGCCTGTTGGTTTAATTTTATTGCAATGTAATTGCTGGGCTTATTTGGTTTTCATTTAATTTAAACCAAGACAATTAGGATTAGAATTAGAATTAAACCACCTTGGTTTAGTTCTAGGGTTTTGTCGATTTCCTTTAAAGACATGAGAGCAGCTTTTGTTTTTCTTCAACTTTGAATCTAATAATTTACAGCAGCTTAGCTTGCTCTTGTCTCTTGCTTTCTCTGTTCAGCTCAAGAACATTGATCTCACTTAAAGGAAGGAATTCCTAGTGAAACCATCATAGACAATACAAGGTGATCTTGTGTCTTTGAGTAGCTATCCATCTCTGTAGCCTTCCACAGCAGCAGAGAGCCGACCATAGTTCAAAGGAGAGCTAGTAGCCTTCCAAGAACAACCCTCTTCCATTACCTTCAAGTGATCCAGGAGCAGAAGCCATACCCAGGCTGCACCACACCCTTGACGTGTTAAAAGAAGCTGGTGACCTTGGTGGTAGAACAGCTAAAACACCACTTGAAGATGGGTATAAAGTGATGCGTGAGGGGGAGATTGAAGACAAGACATATGGAGATGTAAAGCACTATAGGAGGATGGTGGGAAAGCTGATATATCTCACTATCACAAGGCCTGATATATGCTTTGCAGTCAACCAAGTTAGCCAACACATGCAAGCTCCCAAGATGCACCATTGGAGCATGGTTGAAAGGATTCTAAGGTACCTAAGAGAGGCCAGACGTGGAATATGGATGGGATGCAATAGAAGCTAATGAGATACTGGGTATTGTGATGCTGATTCGCGAGATGAACAGAAGATCAACCACAGGCTACTGACCTTCATTGGAGGCAATCTGGTTACTTGGAAGAGCAAGAAGCAAAAGATAGTATCATGTTCAAGTGCGAAGCTGAATATAGAGCCATGAGGAAGCTGACCAGTGAGCTAATCTGATCAGAAATCTACTTCATGACTTGGGCATGAGACATCATCTCCTATCACCATGCACTGTGATAATCAAGCAGCCATACACATAGCATCCAAAGTGTCTTCCATGAGAGGACTAAACACATTGAGGTGGACTGCCACAAGGTCGGCAGTGCAGTGGAGCAAAGGATCATACTTCCATGTTATACAAGGAGTGAAGATCAATTGGCTGACATTTTCACCAAATCTGCTAGCATCAAGGTTTGCGAAGTTCATACACCCTAAGTTAGGACTCGTGGACCTCTCATCTCACTGATTCTTCCCTTCATGAAGTGTTCTACTCTTTTCCTTAGCTGGGGTTTTGTCCCATGAGGTTTTACCTAGCTAAGTTTTTAATGAGGGAATGCTTCATGATTTCCAAGCTGACTTGTTCCACATAGTCAAGCTTCGGGGAGTGTTGAGATGAAGCAATGAAAGACCAAGGAAGATCAAAGGAAGAGCATTGGCCAGCAAAGATAATTTGAATCTACCTTGGGAATCAAGGCAATCCGCATTGCATTGGGAACCAAGGAACTAATGTGCAACTAATGTGCCTTATGAAATCAAAGTTGAAGAAGTCCAAGGTGATTAAATAATAGCTGGATGTCGCAAGGCTGAAGATGAACGTTGGAGTGGTGTGGACCACTTGGTCACATGCCGCAGGCTGAAGAGAGACGCTGCGTGCTGTCCCTTTCAAGCTCCACCTCTTCCTTCTTTCCTTCTTTCTTTTTCTTTGTCTCCTTGTGTCCTGATTTGGTCTTTAAATATTGTTGTATGAGCTACTCTTTTGGGCAAGCAATCAACGAGCTCTTTAGTTGCTTCACTCTCTCTCATGAATTCTTTATCTCTCTTGTTCTTGCTCGGTTTCCAGCAAATAACTCTCTTAAATCTCTTAATCTCACAGTTTGTCCCTACTCACTATGGGAGAGATCTCCACCAGAAACCGGAGAAGGCTTTCCCAAGAGTGTGAGGACTATCACCAGAAATGGAGACACTCATGCTGAAAGCTGATTTAAGAGGGTGGTACCATGGCTAGATTCCAAGGAGGTCTTAACAGACATACAAGACAGATGGAGCTACAAGAGTATGAGGACATGGATGAGCTACTACATAAGCAAGGATTGAGCAGCCAGAATAAGAGGAGGGTTCTACCAGGTCACCATACGGCTCTACTTCTAAACCAATGTACCCCAAGGATGAAAAGTCATCGATAAGCCAAGGGAGCTTCATCAGCGGATACCAAAAGAGATGACAAAGGAAAGGAGTAGCCACACCTACCGTAACCAGGAACATTAAGTGCTTCAAGTCATGGTTTTGGACACTACCAATGAGTGTACCAACAAGAAGGTGATGACTATTCTAGCCAATGGGGAGGTAGTTTCAAGAAGAAGATGCCGCCAGGAAACTGATGAGGATGGCGGAGTATCCAAAGAGGAGAGTTGCTAGTCACCGTGAGACTTCTCAATGCACAGCCTAGAGCCAAAGAAGATGAGCAAAGGAAAACTTGTTTCACACCATGTTTGATACAAGATAAGGTTTGTAGCTTGATCATTGATGGAGGCAGTTGTACCAATGTTGCAAGTGATGCTAGTGGAGAAGTTGGGTCTTGAAGTTTACAAACACCCCAAGCCATATCTCTTGCAATGGATCAATGATGAGGTGGTTTAAAGATCAGCAAACAAGTGAAAATTTTACTTTCAGAAAGTACCAGGATGAGATCACTTGTGATGTGGCTACCATTGAAGCTAGTCACATACTTGGGACCCATGGCAGTATGACAAGAGATCGGCGATGGCTTCACCAATCGGCACACATTTGTTCAAGGGTAAACAAGTCACCCTCGGCCTCTAGTAAGGAGGTACACCAGGATCAGATGCATCTTAAGATGAAGAGAGGAGAGTCCAAGGCAGCCGGCCAGACCTTGCTCATGAGAGACCAGCCAGGTAAGTAAGCTCAATCTCTTTGATCGCTAAAGATATCAAAACCTGCTGTGATTGATCAATCAAATTTGATATTAATGGTTTATAAAGAATTGCTGAGCTCTACTACTAACCTGACTCCTGAGATCCCAGAGGAGATTGAGGTCTTTTGCAGGAGTAGGGATGTATTTCCAGAGGACAATCCCATTGGTCGCCGCCAATTAGGGATAGAGCACCAGATTGATTTTGTGAGCTACCTTACCAAACCCAGCATACAGACCAACTCCAGAGACCAAGGAGTCAGAAACAAGTCAATGAGCTGATGGAGAAGGGACATATCAGGAAAGCATGAGTCCTTGTGCTGTACCTGTTCTTTGGTGCCTAAGAAAGATGGGAGTTGAGGACAGACCGCAGCAACAACATCACGCTAAGTACGCATATCCTATCCCTAGATGACATAGATGAGTTACATGGTTCATGTGTCTTTTCTAAAATTGATTTAAAGAGTGGTTACCACCAGATTAGAATGAAAGAAGGAGATGAGGAAAACCGCATTTAAAACTAAGCTAGATTGTATGAATGGCTTGTGGATGCCTTTTGGTCTCACTAATGCACCTAGTACTTTCATGAGGTTAATGAATCATGTCTTGAGAGCCTTGATAGGGCGATTTGTAGTTGTTTATTTTGATGACATCCTGATCTACAGCAAGACTATGAAAGAACATGTTCACCATTTGAGACAGTTCTAGATGTGCTTGAAAGAAAATCTGTATGCTAACTACAAGAAGTGTTCTTTTGGAACAAATAACCTTGTCTTTTAGGGGTTTTGTTGTGACTGCAGCACAGGTTGAGGTGAGAGAGATGAGAGAGAGTGGCCGTACCCAAATCAATTGGAGAGGTCGAGTTTTCATGGACTTGCTGGCTTCTACAGAGGTTTGGAGAGATTTCAGTACATTGCAGCACCACTGACTGAAGTGATTAAAAAGAGTGTAGGTTTTACTTGGGGCCAGCCCAAGAAGAAGCATTTCAAATGCTAAAAGAGAAGTTAACAAGTGCTCCCTCAGCACTTCCGACTTTTCTAAAACTTTTGAAATTGAATGTGATGCTTCGGAATTGGAATGGAGCTGTGTTGATGCATGATAGGAAACCCATAGCTTACTTCAGTGAGAAACTAGGGCCACATTGAACTACCCTACCTATGACAAAGAGCTGTATGCATTGGTGAGAGCTTGCAAGTGTGGCAACACTACTTGTGGCCTAAGGAGTTTGTGATCCATACAGATCATGAATCTCTTAAGCATCTTAAAGGGCAAATGTAATTGAACAAGAGACATGCCAGTGGGTAGAGTTTATTGAGACCTTCCTTATGTCATCCACTACAAGAAGGGTCAGGAGAATGTAGTGGCTGATGCACTATCCGTAAGGTACACTCATATCTTCAATGGAAACTAAACTTTGGTTTTGAACATATCAAATCTTGCTATGCTGATGATCCTGAGTTTAAAAATGTGTTTGGAGAATCTGCATGCTAGTGGTAAATTTTATCAAGTGAAAGGGTTTTTCTATGATAACCGCCTGTGTTGTTCCTTGTGGTTCTTGAGAGAGTTATATGTCGGAAGCACGCAGAGGGCTGATGGGCACTTTGGGGTCGCCAAAACACTCTCCACTTTGCGGAGCACTTCTACTGGCCGAGCATGAAGAAAGATGTAGAGCTGTGTGCTCAAGATGTGTTGTGTGCAAACAAGCCAAGTCCAAGGTTCAACCAACAGGTTTGTATACACCTCTCCCTATCCCTACTAGCCATGGATTGATATCTCTATGGACTTTGTTAGGATTGCCTAGAACTAAGAAAGGAAGAGATAGTATCTTTGTGGTTGTTGATAGGTTCTCTAAGATGGCTCACTTCATACCTTGTCATAAAACTGATGATGCATCTTTGATAGCTGATCTATTCTTTAGAGAAGTTGTTAGGTTGCATGGAATGCCTAGAACTATAGTTTCGATAGAGATACTAAGTTCCTTAGTTATTTTGGAAAACTCTATGGGGAAAGTTGGGAACTAAGCTGTTGTTTTCAACTACTTGTCATCCCCAAACTGATGGCCAAACTGAATCAGCATTGTTTACTCTTACTGTCTGCCATCATTAAGAGTAACATTAAGACTTGGGAAGATTGTTTACCACATGTAGAGTTTGCATACAAAGTGAGTTAGGCATTCAGCTACTAAACTATCACCTTTTCATGTTGTTTATGGTTTTAACCCATTGTCACCTCTTGATTTGTTTTTTACCTTGAAAGAACAAACTAACCTTGATGGCAAAAGGCCGAGTTTGTTAAGTCCTTGCATGAACAGGTCGAAGAATATTGAGGAGAGGACCTGATGTATGAAAGGCGAAGAACAAGGGCTAAAGAACTTGTCCTGGCGCCAGGAGATCAAGTGGGTACATGAGGAAAGAGAGGTTCCCTGCTGAGAGGAAATCAAAGTTGTTGCCAAGGAAAGATGGACCTTTCAAAGTGCTGAAAAGAATCAACAACAATGCCTACCAGATTGATCTTGAAGGGAAGTACTCAATCAGTTCTACTTTTAATGTTTCGACTGGATCCTTTTATTGCAGATGACTTGATTTGAGGTCAAATCCTTTTAAAGGAGGAGGATGGTGTAGCCATGACCAGAGACAAGGAGGAGAGCTGAGTGAGAGTGATGAGGAAGAGCCAAGTGATGAACCAAGGAAGAGATGACCTTAGAAGAAGGGAGTGAGGCTGATGATATTGAAGAGAACCAGCACCGTGAGAGATGTATCAAGTGGACTAGCCAATGTATGGAGTGGACCAGTGACTAGATCAAGACTGAGAGCACAAGAGAAGAGTCTCCATGCCTTGCTCCAAATCGGGGTTGGTCCAAGGAGGGAAGATCAAGATAAACCAGCTTGTTGGTTCAATTTAATTGAATGTATTGGGTTGGCTTTATTTGGTTTTCATTTAATTTAAACCAAGACAATTAGGATTTTTATTAAACCAATTTCAATTGGTTAGGACTAGAATTAGAATTAAACCAGCCTGGTTTATTTCTAGGTTTTGGGCTTACTTTTATAGCTAAGGGACTGCTATTTTTCTTCAACTTTGAATCTAATAATTTACAGCAGCTTAGCTTGCTCTGTCTCTTGCTTTCTCTGTTCAGCTAAAGGAACATTGATCTCACTTAAAGGAAGGAATTCCTAGTGAAACCATCTTAGACAATACAAGGTAATCTTGTGTCTTTGAGTAAAACCATCCTTGAAGCCATCCAAGCTCGTGGAGACTCACCACGCTCAAAGGAGCTAGTTCTAGAACAACCCTCTATCCATCCACCTTCAAGTGATCCAGAGTTTAAGCCATACCCAAATGCACTGAAGTTAGGTTTAGCTCATCCAAACCCTAAACTGTGACGGACCACCTTTTGCTTCCTCTTTTATCCGATCAACCTTCCTTGTCTCCTTTACACTAGAATGCTCATTTTATTCTTCATGTCAACAGTCTTAATATCCTGAAAGCAAACATCATTAGGACTGAAAATAACATTGCAGTTCAGATCATTAGTTGCTCTCTTCACAGATAATAAATTTGATGTGAAGGCAGGCCTATAGAAAGCTTGAGACTCTTTATTAAACAAGTTCAGATTTCCTACTCCCTCAATTGGAATTCTATCACCATTTGAATCACAACACTGCTCAGAGCTGGTTTAATATCATTAATCAGTTTAGCATCCCGAATCATATGGTGAGAAGCTCTGAATCAATTATTAAAGGTCTAGAGTGTGCATAGAATTTAAAACATTAATACTTTGGTTAATAGAGTTAGCATTGAGGGCTTTGATCAAGGCCTCAATGTCTGACTTCCCGATGAATGCATCCTCATGGAGTGGCTGGGAATGGCGTGGGAAGTGGAGCCACCAGTGTGGGTTGTAGAGACCAATGCCTTCCCATCATCTCCCATGCGCATGTAGCTTGGTGCTGGCTGCTCCTGAGCTCTTGCTTCATGGTGTGAGATTAAGAGATTTAAGAGAGTTATTTGCTGGAAACCGAGCAAGAACAAGAGAGAGAGATAAGAGAATTCATGAGAGAGAATGAAGCAACTAAAGAGCTCGTTGATTGCTTACAAAAGAGTAGCTCATACAACAATATTTAAAGACCAAATCAGGACACAAGGAGACAAGGAAAAGAATAAACAAAGAGAAGGAAGAGCTGCAGTGGAGCTTGAAAGGACAGCACGCCAACGCTCTCTTCAGCCTGCACCAGCATGTGACCAAGTGGTCCACACCACTCCAACGCTCATCTTCAGCCTTGCCGACATCCAGCTATTATTTAATCACCTTGGACTTCTTCAACTTTGATTTCATAAGGCACATTAGTTGCACATTAGTTCCTTGGTTCCCAAGTCTGCATCGATTGCCTTGATTCCCAAGGTAGATTCAAATTATCTTTGCTGGCCAATGCTCTTCCTTTGATCTTCCTTGGTCTTTCATTGCTTCATCTCAACATTTCCCTCAAGCTTGACTATGTGGAACAAGTCAAGTTGAAATCATGAAGCATTCCTCATTAAAAACTTAGCTAGGTAAAACCTCATGGGACAAAACCCCAGCTAAGGAAAAAGAGTAACACTTCATGAAGGGAAGAATCAGTGAGATGAGAGGTCCACGAGTCCTAACTTAGGGTGTATGAACTCAAACCTTGATGCTAGCAGCTTTGGTGAAAATGTCAGCCAATTGATCTTCACTCCTTGTATAACATGGAAGTATGATCCTTTGCTCCATCGTCACCGACCTTGTGACAGTCCACCTCAATGTGTTTAGTCCTTTCATGGAAGACACTGTTGGATGCTATGTGTATGGCTGCTTGATTATCACAGTGCATGGTGATAGAGATGATGTCTCTATGCCCAAGTCATGAAGTAGATTTCTGATCCAGATTAGCTCACCGGGTCACCTCATGGCTCTATATTCAGCTTCGTGACTTGAACATGATACTATCTTTTGCTTCTTGCTCTTCCAAGTAACCAGATTGCCTCCAATGAAGCAGTAGCCTGTGGTTGATCTTCTGTCCACTCTATCTCCTGCCCAATCAGCATCACAATACCCAACTATCTCGTGCTTCTATTGCATCCCATCCATATTCCCTGCCCCGCGCCTCTTGGGTACCTTAGAATCCTTTCAACCATGCTCCAATGGTGCATCTTGGGAGCTTGCATGTGTTGGCTAACTTGGTTGACTGCAAAGCATATATCAGGCCTTGTGATAGTGAGATATATCAGCTTTCCCACCATCCTCCTATAGTGCTTTACATCTCCATATGTCTTGTCTTCAATCTCCCTCACGCATCACTTTATACCCATCTTCAAGTGGTGTTTTAGCTGTTCTACCACCAAGGTCACCAGCTTTTAACACGCCAAGGGTGTATTTCCTTTGGGACAGGAACAGTCCTTCCTCGATCTACACATCTCAATCCCTAGGAAATACTTCTCCCAAGTCCTTGATGTCAAATGTTGCCTTAAGGAAAGCTTTGAGTTGATTCCCTTTATCACTGCCTGTGATGATGATATCATCCACATGATGAGAATGACAATGATCCCTTGCTGGCTGGTTAAGGTAAAAGGGTGTGATCAGCTCGATTTCACAAATCCTCTTCCATTCAAGTGTTGAGCTTAGTTTGTGGTACCAGGCTCTTGGAGATTGTTTCAGACCATATATTGCTTTCCTCAGCCTCAAACATTACCAGGCTCTGACCATGCTTTCCATACCAGGTGGTGGGCGATGTATACTTCATCTTCTAGTTCACCTTGTAAGAATGCATTCTTGACATCCATTTGCCAAAGATCCCATTCCAAATTCACACCAGAAAGCAGATCCTTATGGTGTGTAGCTTTGCTACTGGTGCAAAAGTTTCAAGATAGTCTTCACCATACACTGAGTGTAGCCTCTTGCTACCAGCCTGGTTTTCTTCCTCTCAGGTTTCCCATTGGCTAAGTACTTTATTGTGAATATCAGCATGCTGGTCACTGCCTTCTTGCCTTTGGGAAGTTCAGCTTCAAACCAGGTTCCATTCTTCTCCATAGCACCCATCTCTTCTCCTACTGATTCTCTCCATTCTTTTATTGCCATAGCCTCATCATATGACTTTGGTATGTACTCCTGATCCAATTCTCCAATGAACGCTTGATGTTCTTGAGGATACTGAGCCGGGAGCACACTGCTTGTATAGATGAGCTACTGCCTCTGCATTGTAGTACACCCTTGTGTTCATCCAGTTAGAAGGAGGATACCGGATTCTAGTACTTCTCCTTAGTTGAACTTTGTAGTTCTGATTCGTTGCCTCATCATTTATGGACTGTTCATCATCCTGCTCCCACTGCTGAACCTTCTTGCTGCTCCTCTTGATCATGAGACACTGAACTTGGACCCTCGTGTTGCTGCTGTTCAGTTTGATTCCCCCTCAGGAACAAGAGGAGAAGCTGGAGCCGCCTCATCATCAGCATCCGGTGAGTGATGGTCTCCGCCTCGGGTGGTGTAGTGCGGCCCCTCTCACTGGTATGCTTATACCAATACTTTCCATGATTCTCCTCAAGTTTGTCGCCCTATCTGAAGCTGATTGAGACAAGTTCTTGACTTCTCCCAACTCTTCTCATCATGATAGCCTTGTACTCAGCAAACTTCACATCTCTGGAGATAACCCTCCTGGTTTCTGGTGAATAGCACTTATACCCCTTCTGGTTTGGTGAATACCCAATGAACATTGCTCTAGTACTTCTTGGTTCTAGCTTGTTTCTTTGTTGTCCTGGAATCAAGACAAAACACAAGCAACCAAATAACCAAGGTGATCAATGAGGGTTTTGTTTGTTCAATACCTCATGGAGACTGGTCTTGTAGGATTTTGGTGGGGATTTTATTGATCAGATAACAAGCTGTCATGACAGCATCTCCCCAAAACCCTTGGCACATTGGTGTGGAACATCATGCTTCTTGCAACCTCCATAAGGTGGCGATTCTTCCTCTCAGCTACACCATTTTGAGGTGTGTATGGGCAGCTGGTTTGGTGAATCACTCCATGTTTGGCCGATGTTGTTTGAAAGAATGTGTATATTCCTCCATTATCTGATCTAAAAATTTTGATCTTGGCATTGTAATGGTTAGTTACATGATTCTCGAAGTTTATAAAAGCTTCTAACACCCTATCTTTAGATTGCAGCAATGTGATCCGGTATACTTTGATTTTCATCAATAAAAGTCACAAAATACTTATGCTGTTCTCAGAGGCACAGGGGCTGTCCACACATCGAATGAATCAAATCAAAGCAGCTCTCATAAATAGTACTTGATCTTGTAAACAGATTTGCAATGCTTTCCTAGGATACAAGCTTCACAATCAGACTTAAACAAGATACTAGGCAACATGATGTTCAAAGCTCTGAATGGGGTGTCCCAATCTAGCATGCCATAATACATCCTTAGGGGAAATCAGAAAATTTAAAGCAACAGATAAATCAGTAGCAAGCTTTGTGTCCTTGAGCAAGTATAAGTCGCCTTTGTCACACTTTGCCCAGCAACCTACTAGTCTCTCAGTATCCTGAAAATAAACCTCATTAGGAGTGAAAATAACATTGCAATTCAAGTCATTGGTGGCTCTTTTAACGATAGCAAATTAGAGGTGAATGTAGGCATATAAAGGCTTTAGAATCCTTGTTAAATAGTTTAAGATCTCCTACTCCTTAATAGGAACCTTTGCACCATTAGCTACCATTACATGACCCACTGCTGGAGCAATGTTACTAATCAGTTCTAAGTCACTAATCATATGATGACTAGCACCCTAATCAATCACAAGTGGTTTAGACGCTTTGAGCATTCTGAAGCATTCAAAGATATACCATCAATGCATGCATTTAGAGAGATACCAAGGGTGTTACCAGAGTTCTCCTTGAGGGCTTTGATCAGTGCATCAATCTCAGACCTCTCGATGAACTCTCCATGCAGAACTCATAGCTTAGAAGCTGCTTGCTGGCCTGCTCTTCAAGTGTGTGGAACCGGATGGCTCCATTTCACCAGAGAAGTGAGCTCTTGCATCATTGTGAGGAGTCCTGAACTTCTGAGGCTTGAGATGGGGATGGGATCCCAGATTTGTCTCTTCCATGACCTCTTCTCTTGTGATCACAAACCCACACTTTCTTGTCTTCACCAGACCCCTTGTTTGCAACACCTTCAGCTTGGTTTCCAAGAACAAGTCATTTTTCCTCAAATAGATCCACACAGACCCTGCTCTCTTTGAATCAAGCACACTTCTTCAAGAGTGGGTAACTTCTCAGCCTCAGTATGTGCTTAATCAGATCATTGTAGCTTGGATGCAAGGTGAGGAGTAAGGCAAAGACCTTATCTTGCTCTTCTTCATGCTTAGAACACTTGCATCAACAGTAGCTGCCCTTAACATCTCTAGCTCTGCCCATAAGGCTCTAAACTTCCCAAAATGTTTGGTAAAGTCCCAGTCCTCTTGCTGGAGAGAGTTAAGGCTTTCTTCAAATACTCTACTAAGGTTAGAAATGTTACCATAAACCTTTTGTGAGTATCCCATAGCTCCTTGGAAGTTTCACAGAGGAGTAAGCTTCCAAGATTGGTGTATCAAGGCTTCCTTGAATGATAGTCAACACCATGAGATCCTCCGATCCCATTTGCCATCATCACCGCCACCACTTCTTTACCATCCTCTCCTAGGTTGGTTTGTTTAGGGACTTGCCTTACATGACCAAAGACCTCTTCCCCTAAGGTCTTAACTAGCCTTGACCACAGTAGATAGTTGACTCCATTAAGAGCAACTGAACCTTCACCTTCACCTTCCCATTGTCCATATCCATCTCGATTCAAATCATGAGAAAGAGAAAAATGTTGGTGAGAATAAAAGAGAAACAGTGGAAATGAGTAGATTTGCTGAAGAATGTGTTTAGAATAGTGAGATTTAGGTCTCAAGAGCTGGAGTGCTCTGATACCATGTGAGATTAAGAGATTTAAGAGAGTTATTTGCTGGAAACCGAAAGCAAGAACAAGAGAGAGATAAGAGAATTCATGAGAGAGAATGAAGCAACTAAAGAGCTCGTTGATTGCTTACAAAAAGAGTAGCTCATACAACAATATTTAAAGACCAAATCAGGACACAAGGAGACAAGGAAAAGAATAAACAAAGAGAAGGAAGAGCTTGAAGTGGAGCTTGAAAGGAAGCACGCCAACGCCTCTTCAGCCAAGCACCAAAGCATGTGACCAAGTGGTCCACACCACTCCAACGCTCATCTTCAGCCTGCCACATCCAGCTATTATTTAATCACCTTGGACTTCTTCAACTTTGATTTCATAAGGCACATTAGTTGCACATTAGTTCCTTGGTTCCCAAGTCTCCAGACGGATTGCTTGATTCCCAAGGTAGATTCAAATTATCTTTGCTGGCCAATGCTCTTCCTTTGATCTTCCTTGGTCTTTCATTGCTTCATCTCAACACATGGGCTCGGCTTGGTAGGGCTTGTTAGCTGAGGCTGGCCTGAGATGAGGATGAAGAATCCAGCAGCTTGTTCTCGAGTGTCCTTTATACTGCAATGCTCACAAGTTACTGACTCCTCCTCCTCTTGGTTTGAAGTAAGCTTTGTTAGCAGAGGCACTCTCTACCTTCTCAGCCTTGTGAACCATAGATAACTCCCTTTTCCACCACCAAAGAGACCATCTGAGCCTATCTCCTTTTGAAGTTGAGCACACACTTCATCATAACTCGAAGCTCCTTTTCTCTAAATGTGCCCGACCACATCATTGAAGCTTGGGCTGAGTGTGAAAAATAGTCCAAAGACCTTGTCTTGCTCACGCCTAGCTTCAAGAGTTTCAGGATCATTGCTTGGCCTAGCATCTCTAGCTCAGCACTATAGCTGACTGTTTCCCAAGGTTTGGTGAAGTCTCTTGCTGCAAGTTGTTGATGGCTCTCTTCACTTCATAGATCCTGGTAAGGTTTGAAGTGTTGCCATACACTCTCGCAGGTATCCCACAACCGCTTGGAGTTTCACAGTGTGAGTAAGTATCCATAAGAGGACCATCAAGAGAGCTATGCAGGATGACAACAGCACTGTGAGGTCTTCCTGACCCCATTTGCCTTCATCTACCACTACAATCTCCTTGCCATCTTCCTCAAGTGATCTGCTTGTGCTGAACTCAAGTAACATGCTCCCAAAGACCTCTTCCTCCAAGGGCTGCCCGTCATTCTGACTCAGGTGATGTAGTTTCCTGGTCCCTCGAGTGTGCATGGAATGTGAACTGCCTCAGGGTGCTCCATTTCTTCGTGTAGGCCAAGAATAATTTGAATTTTCAAGGCTGGATTTGAGATGAAAGAACTCGAACCGAGAGAACTCAAGACTGTAATTAAGATATACTCTCAAAGGAAATAAATGGAGACGCAATGAGTGAGCACTTGAAGAAAACTCAAGAACACTCAAGAACACGCATTTATTATATCCAATCGATAAAAAGGAATCGAGAGAAACTTAAGAAAGTAAATGGATGAATCCAAAGAGAAAGGACACCGTAGATAATTTGCTAAGAAAATGGAGGGTCTCAAGAGCTTTTAAGCTCGATACCATGTAAGAAAATGAAGAACAGAGTAAGAACACCGGAAGAACATGCAGGGAGAGAGAGAGAGAGAGAGATGGAGTAGAAAGAGAGAAGAAGGAAGAACTGCTTCTTTGATTTATTCAGAACACATTACATGGTTATTTAAAGAGGCTGCAATGTGAAACAAGACAAGAAGGAAATGAATAAACAATGCAGCCCGGAGAGTGAAAGGACATCACACAAACGTCCCTTCCCTTTGGAACATGTGCTTTATACTATTTAAATGCAACTTGCTTCGATCTTCTTTCTCCTCGAGCAGTCCAACGGCTCTCGAACCATCCGTAACACTTCTCTCGCTTATTTAAAATATATCCTTGCCTCCCAAACTCATCTCTGGTCGACATGCTTGCTGTAGTCAAGGAAGTGTACTAATGCCTCAGACACCAAGTATGAGCAGATCACTTCTTTTACACTCATCCCGGATGTTCTCTTCCTCTATCTCTTTCCATGTCTTCATGTCAATAGTTTGATAGGAATCTACTGCCTTATATATGCCTAGCTTTACATCTAATTTGCTATCTGTGAGGAAGGCTACCGTTGATCCGGAGTTGTCGTTGTCTTCGCACTGCATGAGGTCGAAGTTTCAAGACTTAAAGACGTGGCATGTTATCGAAAGGTCACAGCCATCGTGAACTATATCATCTTCGAAGACTAAGCTTATCTGATCCGCTTCTTCATTTTGCATGGTCACACATCTATCGGAGTTGAGAGCACCATATGGCATGCTAGATCGGGGACATCCCCATACCAGCTTTAAATCCGATGCTTCCTCGGAGTGGTCTTTAAGAATGATGAGTGTGAAGCTTCAGATCTGGGAAGCATTGCAGACGTTTTCCAAGGTCTCAGCACTATCTATGAGAAGTGTTTCACCGTTCACTGATGTGTGGACTGCTCCTGTATGTCCCAGAAAATCATAAATACTTTGTCACCTTCATTGATGAGAAGTCCAAGTACACATGGGTGACACTCGATACGCTCTAAAGACAGAGCCTCGAAGCCTTCAAGAATTTTCAGTCTCATGTTGCCAACCATTTCAGTGCTAAGTGAAGATTCTCGTGTCGATAATGGTGGAGAGTACACAAGTCAAGCATTCAAGCAATACCTAGCACAAAATGGGATTATTCATCAAACTAGCTGTCCTATAATTCTCAGCAAAATGGAGTTGTCGAGAGGAAGAACAGCAACTGATGGAAGTGGCTAGATCAATGATGTTTCACATGAATGTCCCAAGAGGTTCTGGAGTGATGCTGGATGTCTGCCTATCTGATCAATAGACTCCAACTAAAGTCCTCAACGACCTCTCTCTCCTTTTGAAGTCCTCAACAAGAGCAAGCCATCTCCTGATCACTTATGCAGGTTTGGATGCATTTGCTTTGTACTGGTACCGTGAGAACAGGAATAAGCTTGATGCTGAAGCTCAAAGGCTATGCTCATTGGTTATTCTCCAACACAAAAGGTATAAATGCTATGATCCAGGGCAAGAAGAGTTCTAATATCAAGAGATGTGAAGTTTTGGAAACAAAGGGGTATTATGAGGAAAAGAGTTGGGATGAATCAAGGATCCGCCTCAACCATCGACAATGCCACCAATCTCTGAGGATATTGGAGAGTCTTGGTATTAACATGCCTCAAGGAAATCAGGACACAAGAGCACGCTTATACTGAAGCTGCATCGGTCCAAAATGTGATTGATGAAAATGGAGTTGATGTAGGAAGGAATCAGAAACCATTCATCCCGATCCTCGGCGGGGAATCAACATGAACTGATACTCGATAAATCTGATATCGGGCACGTGAGGCTCATGATGAGAAGTTCATGATCAGGATGAAAGGCAACAAGATTCAGTCTCGTGAGGATATACATCAGGTCCGGACACTTAGGAGAAGTACAAGGATCAAGAAACCTGCATCAAACGGATCAACACAAGAGTATATTTCACTGCTGAAGCGTTGGCTCATCCAATAAGTGCAGTGATGCTCCCTTGCCCAATATCCAGAAGAGCATCAAGTATTCATTGGGGAATTGGATCAGAATACATTCCAAGATCATATGAAGAGGCTATGCAACATGAGGAGTGGAGAGCATCCTGTTGAGATGAGATGGGTGCTATGATCAAGAATGATACATGGTTTGAGACTGAGCTTCCCAAAGGCAAGAGAGCAGTGACAAGTCAGCCTTCTATACACCATCAAGTATGGAGCTAATGGAAAGCCAGAGAGGAAGAAGACAAGGCTGGTTGCAAGAGGATACACTCAGGTCTATGGTGAAGATTATCGGATACTTTTGCACCAGTGGCAAGCTGTACTATAAGGATTCTTCTATCAATTGCTGTCAACTTAGAATGGGATCTATGGCGATGGATGTGAAGAATGCCTTCTACAAGGAGAGTTGGAAGATGAAGTGTATATGCGACCTCCTCCTGGTTCAAGACATGGTGAAACCAGGAATGTTCTGAGATTGAAGAAGGCAATATATGGCTTGAAGCAATCACCAAGAGCCTGGTATCACAAGCTGAGCACAACTCTCAATGGAAGAGGTTTTGTGAAGTCCAAGTGATCACACCCTCTTCACCCTAACCACCAACAAGGCATTGGGTCATTCTGGTATATGTGGATGATATTATCATCACCGCGAAAGTGACAAGGAAGGTATCAACTTGACTAAAGCTTTCCTTAAGACATCTTGATATCAAAGACTTGGGGAGTTAAAGTACTTCCTAGGGATTGTTGAGATGAGAAGAGTATCATGGCTGAGTATGATGCTAAGAAGGGTTACATGAAGTAAGGGCTGAAGGAATGAAGTGAGGAAGCTATTTGGAGAAGGTTGGATGGAAGTGATCATGTCCGCATACGGCCGCATACCGCACAGTCCGCATACATGGATCACTTCCACCAAATGAGGTGAAAGAAACTTACCGGTAATGGTAAAGAGTGTGGTGACCTTGCATTGTTACCGAGGGCTTCAGGACCGCTAAAAGGAAGAAGGAGGCTGCCCCGACAGCTGTGCCAGGCTGTCGAGTCAAGGCAATGACCAGAACGCGGTGAGAGCTGGTATTGGTGTTTGAATGTGGCTTCTTCCCTTGGTTGACTTCACATGCTTCACCTTATCTTTAAGTAGAAAACCCTTGTATCCAGGCTCTTATATATATGTAACCTCGACCTTATGTCAGATTATGCAATGAATATCAGTCTCTCTCACTATTTAGAAATGATCCTTAAAGTTTAATCTCATAATCTTCTCTTAATCTCTTAAGTCTCCTTCACTATTCATCAAATCTCCGGTTAATCTCTTTCTATGGCTTAAGATTCTTAGAAATCTTATGGTATCAGAGCCAGGTTGGCTTTTCAACCTGTGTTCTTACTTTGGTGTGTTCTTGAAGATTGGTGGTGCTAGATCTTTGAGAAACTTGTTTCGTGGCTGTTGGTGTTTGTTCTTTGAGATCCTGTTCTTAAGTTGGTTCCTGTTGGTGGCTAAAGCCGGTGTTATCAAGAGCTTGGTGTGGTGTATGCTGAAGAAGAAGGATTCTAAAGGTGGAAGCTTTGAGGTTGTATTGAAGATTCAAACTTAAAGTTCAGATCTTTGGAGTGTTTGGTGTTTGTGGGAGCTAAAGGTGAAGTCTTTGAAGCCGACTTGAAGATTTAATCAAAGCTCAGAACTTTATCAACTTGTGTGGTGTGTTGATACAAGTTGAAGTCTTTTCTCAAGCAATGGAAGGTGGTGGAGTCTACATGAAGGTTGCTGCTACTTTCAAGGAAATAACTATCTTGTGTGGTCAAGGATGGCCAGGAATGCTGTTGGAAGCAAAGGGTTGTTGAAACACATCACAACCGAGAAGCTCCAAAGCTTATCACTCAAGGTGAGGATGTTCAAGAGGACTCAAGTGATGCTTGAGAAATGGCAACAAGAGGAGTGTATTGTGCTCTCAGCTCTTCTTGCATCTTTGGATCAAAATCTGATGGAAGCTTTAGCAGTGAAACCGCGAAAGGAGTTGTGGGACACATGAAGAAGGTGTATGGGAATACATCAAATCTGAGCAGAGTGTTTGAAGTGAAGCAAGCCAACAACCTGGTGCAAGAGGACATGGACTTTGAGAAGCATTTGGGAAAGTTCGGGCTTTATGGTCAACTAGAGATGCCGAGGCCAAGTACTACTAATGCTGATGAGCTCAACAAAAGGAGAGAGCAAGACAAGGTGTTTGGGCTGCTACTCACCTTAAATCCAGCCTATGGAGGTCTCATTCAACATATGCTGAGGGATGATACACGCCTGACTTGGAAGAAGTGTGCTCGGATCCAAAAGGAGCATGGTTCCATGGGATTGTTTGGCAAGAAGGAAAGGAGCTGGCTTTGGCAAATCAGGCATCACACGCTGAGCAAGGAGAAGTATCACAAGCTAATAAGGCAGTGCATGGGAAGTATGAGAAGTTCAATGGAACCGGATCATTGCAAGAAGCAAGGACACAAGAAGAGTCAATGCTGGATCCTTCACCCACATTTGAAGCCGGCTAAATTCAACAAGGAGGCAAGGGCACATTTGGGAGAGGTTACTGGTGGTGCAAGCTCAAACAAGACTCAAGAGGTGAGGTGGACAATGGGAAGTCCTTAGTGGCTTACACTGGTGGTTCTAGCTCAAGGAGCAACAATGATGGAGAGTACTTGAAGAGATCAGACTTGGATGCTCTCATCAAGCTCTTCAAGGATAATGGTAACACCTTTGGGTACTCTTTGGTGCATCCATGATTGTAGTACTGATAGCTTAGAAACATACATGATCATCTTAGAAATTGTGATATTGATAGGATTGATCATGCATATGATTCTGCTCATACATATAAGCCATCTAATATTCTTGCTCATCTTGCTAAGTCATCTCCATGTTCATATAAACCCCTCATTGTTGATTCTCGTGCATCTCATCATATGATTAGTGACACTAAGCTGATCACTAGCATTGCCTGCCCATGGCAATGTGATGATAGCAATGGTGCTAAAATTCCTATCAAAGGAATAGGAAAACCTGTCGCTTTGATAAAGACTCTAAAGCTCTTTATATGCCCGATTTCACTTCTAATTTATTATCAGGAAAAAGTGTGCTACTGATCTAAATTGTAATGTCATTTTCAGTCCTAATAGGTGAAATTTCAGGATATCGAGAGTAGCAAGGTGTGGGAAGTGGGAAAACCAAAGGAGATCTTTATGTTCTTGAGAATCTGAATTACCGTTGTTGTTTCAAATTTTAGTTGCTCTTTCTTCGCTTCTACTAGTCTTAGCAAAAATGCATTGTGGCATGCTAGACTAGGACACCCTCATAATAAGGCTTTAAACCGATGTTCAGGTGTTTCTTTTGAGAATAATGATTGTGAAGCTTGCATTTTAGGCAAGCATTGTAAAACTGCTTTTCCCAAACTCTTCTACTATCTATGATAAGTGTTTTGATCTTGTGCACTCGATGTTTGACTGCTCCTTGCTTATCTAGGGAAAATCAGAAATATTATGTCACTTTCATTGATGAAAAATCCAAATACACCTGGTTAACTTTAATTCCAACCAAAGATAGGGTGCTTGATGCATTTAAAATTTTCAATCATATAGACTAACCATTATCAAGCCAAGATCAAGATTTTCAGGTCTGATAATGGAGGAGAGTACACGGCAATGCATTCAAGGAACACCTATCTCGAGTGGCATTCTTCATCGACTAGTTGTCCTTATACTCCACAGCAAAATGGAGTGGCTGAGAGGAAGAACAGGCACTTAATGGAAGTTGCAAGATCCATGATGTTTCAGGCCAATGTTCCTAAAAGATTCGAGTGATGCTGCGGGTTACCGCTGCTACTGATTAACCAACACCTACTCGGTGTTGCATGGGAAGTCGCCATTTGAGGTTCTCAACAAGTACAAGCCAGTACTTACTCATCTCAAGGTCTTTGGGTGTCTTTGCTATGTCATGGTTCCTGGTGAATTGAGAAACAAGCTTGAAGCCAAGAGCACCAAAGCCATGTTTATTGGATACCTCAAGTCAGAAAGGATACAAATGCTATGATGAAGACACTAGAGGGTAATGGTCTCAAGAGAAGTGAAGTTTGTAGAAGAGAGGGGCTACTATGAAGAAAAGAACTGTGAAGATCTGAAGGATTTAACTTCAGATAGAGCCAGATCTCGAGGACAATCTTGGAGAATCTTGGGATTAATATGAACCAAGGCCAAAGTGGAGGAAGTAACCAGGAAGGGCTTCTACTACTGCTGCTGATGGTGTCCAAGGAGTGCTGCTACTGATAATATTCATATCCCCACCCTTGATCATGAGGGGCAAGTGAATCGTAAACTCTTAACCAAGGAATGGAGAGAGTTCAAGTGGTCAAGAGAGCTCTAGCTTTCATGATCAAGGTGGTGATTCAGGCGGAGTCTAGAGATCATCAAGAAGATTCTGATCCGAGTGAGGTTCAAGAAGAAGTGCAAGTGCAAGCACAGAGGATGAAATGCAAGGTGTGCAAAGTGAACAACAACAATCACCGCACTAGCTTGAGGAGAAGACACGGATAAGGAAGGATCCTTCCAACCGGTAAACACGAGTGTACTACAATGCCTGCAGCTGTGAGCATCCTTCTGCTGCCGTGGCTCCTTTGCCTTCAAGTGAGCTTGATGAGAGCCATGTCCCAAGAAGCTAAGTGAAGAGGCAATGCTGATACAAGAATGGAGGGATTCGTTAATGCTGAGGGATGCTATGATCAAGAATGATACATGGTATGAGAGTGCCTTACCAAAAGGAAAGAGAGCTGTGTCTAGTAGATGGATCTTCACTATCAAGTATCTTCCAAATGGGAAGATAGATAGGCGCAAGACAAGGCTGGTAGCAAGGGTTTTACTCAAACTTATGGAGAAGACTACATTGATACATTTGCACCTTGCCAAGCTCCATACTATTCGGATTGTGCTCTCTTTGGCTGTGAACCTTGAGTGGGATCTCTGGCAAATGGATGTGAAGAATGCTTTCCTACAAGGAGAGCTTGAAGATGAGGTTTATATGCATCCACCTCCTGGTCTTGAACACTTAGTGAAGAAGGGAAATGTCTTGAGGCTAAAGAAAGCTATCTACTTGGTTAACTCCTAGAGCTTGGTATCACAAACTTAGCTCTACCTTGAATGGAAGAGGATTCAGGAAGTCTGAGCTTGACCACACCCTCTTCACTCTTGTCACACCAGCAGGTATTATTGTTCTTCTTGTGTATGTTGATGATATCATCATCACTGGTAGTGATAAAGATGGTATCAAGGCTACCAAGGAATTTCTTAAATCTGGTTTGAGATTAAAGATTTGGGAGAAATGAAATACTTCCTTGGCATTGAGTTATGTAGAGCTAAGGAAGGCTTGTTCATTTCTCAAAGGAAATATACACTTGATCTTTTGAAAGATGCAGGTGCTTATGGAGGAAAGACAGCCAAAATGCCCATGGAAGATGGGTATAAGGTTCCACGTGAGGGGGAGCTTGAAGACAGCAAGCCATTTCATGATCCAAAGCTTTATAGAAAGCTAGTGGGTAAGCTAATCTATTTGACCATCACTAGACCTGATATTTGCTTTGCTGTGAATCAGTGAGCCAGCATATGCAAGTTCCAAAGGAGCATCATCTGGCATGGTAGAAAGATTGCTTATGTATCTGAATGGAACACAAGACCTTGGTGTGTGGATGGGTTGCAACAGAAGCTACGAAGTGGTGGGCTATTGTGATGCAGATTGGGCAGAGATAGATCAGATAGAAGATCAACTACTGGTTATTGCACATTCATTGGTGGGAACTTAGTTACTTGGAAGAGCAAGAAGCGAAGGTGGTTTCATGTTCAAGTGCGAAGCTGAGTATAGAGCCATGCTGAAGCTGACAAACGAGCTGGTTTGGATCAAAGGGATACTGAAGCACTTGGAGATTGATCAGACTACGCCCATGACTATGCACTGTGACAACCAGGCTGCAATCCATATTGCATCCAACTCGTCTTCCATGAGAGAACCAAGCATATTGAAGTTGACTGCCACAAAGTAAGGGAGATGATAGTGCTTGGAGTGATCTTACCTTGTTACACCAGAAGTGAAGACCAGCTGGCTGATGTGTTTACAAAGGCAGCAAGGCGAAGACAATGGAGTCCATTCACATCCGCTGGGCCTCATTGATCTTAAGAAGAGCTGATCCTTTAGTCATGAGATCTTTACTTTTCCCTCATCAAGGTTTTGTCCCAATGGGTTTTCCTTGGTGAGGTTTTTAATGAGGAAGATCTCATGGCTGTCCAAGCTTGACTTGTTTCATATGGTCAAGCTTGAGGGGAGTGTTGAGATGAGAAGAGTATTGTGCTGAGTATGATGCTAAGAAGGGTTACGAAGTAAGGGCTGAAGGAATGAAGTGAGGAAGCTATTTGGAAGGTTGGATGGAAGTGATCATGTCCGCATAAGCGTCAGGCATACACCGATACATGGATCACTTCCACCAAATGAGGTGAAAGAAACTTATCCGGTAATGGTAAAAGAGTGTGGTGACCTTGCATTGTTACCTGAGGGCTTGTGACCGTTAAAAGGAAGAAGGAGGCGCGTCTGACAGGCTGTGCCAGGCTGTCGAGTCAAGGCAATGACCAGAACGGTGAGAGCTGGTATTGGTCAGTTTGAATGTGTGGCTTCTTCCCTGGTTGACTTCACATGCTTCACCTTATCTTTAAGTAGAAAACCCTTGTATCCAGGCTCTTATATATATGTAACCTCGACCTTATGTCAGATTATGCAATGAATATCAGTCTCTCTCACTATTTAGAAATGATCCTTAAAGTTTAATCTCATAATCTTCTCTCTTAATCTCTTAAGTTCCTTCACTATTCATCAAATCTCTGGTTAATCTCTTTCTATGGCTTAAGATTCTTAGAAATCTTATGTAGATCCAAAGAAGGACTGTTCTTATCCCAAAGAAAATACACTCTTGATTTGTTGAATGAGGCAGGTGATCTTGGAGCAAGAGTAGCAAAGACTCCACTTGAAGATGGCTATAAGTATTGCGTGAGGGGAGTTTGAAGACAAACCCTATGGAGATGTCAAACACTATAGAAGAATGGTTGGGAAGCTGATCTACCTCACCATCACGACAGCATGTGTGTTTTGCAGTTAATCAAGTCAGTCAACACATGCAAAACCAAGATACATCATCGAATATGGTGGAGAGGATCTTGAGATATCTAAGAGAAGCACCAGGTCAAGGAGTTTGGATGGGATGCAATGGAAGCACTGAGATCACTGGATATTGTGATGCAGATTAAGCAGAGATATGGGGTTGATAGGAGATCAACTACCTGGGTACCGCACCTTTATTGAGGCAACTTAGTCACTTGGAAGAGCAAGAAGCAGAAGATAGTATCATGTTCAAGTGCTGGAGGCAGAGTATGAATGAGGAAGCTACTAGTGAGCTCATCTCGATCAGGAACCTGTTAAGAGACTTGGGCATAGAGACTACAACTCCTATCACCATGCAAGCGACAACCAGGCTGCCATTCATATAGCATCCAACAGTATGTTCCATGAGAGGACTAAACACATAGAAGTGGATTGCCACAAAGTGAGACAAGCAGTGGAGCAACAAATCATCCTACCTTGCTACACTAGAAGTGAAGACCAGCTGGCTGACATTTTCACAAAGGCAAAGAAGCGCAAGTCTGTGAGTTCATCCATTCAAAGCTTGACTCATAGAACTCACATCTAAATGACTTTCCTATCATGGAGACTTCTACTCTTTTCCTTGGTGTGTTTTTGTCCCACTGGTTTTGCACATCAAGGTTTTAATGAGGAAGTTCTCATGATTCCAAGCTTGACTGGTTCCCAAAGTCAAGCTTGAGGGGAGTGTTGAGATGAAGAAGAAATAAGGCAGTGTTGATATGAAGAAGATATGAGCACACGGTTTGAAGAGAAGAAGTGAAGTCTGTCCGTACAACTCTCCTATTGTAACCTAGCTTGATTGCAAGTCAAGGAAGGTAACTCTGGCCCCAAAGACATGCCTCATGAGCCAAAGAGACGTTGGGGTTTGGTTGACCAGCTGCAAGAGTTTGAATGGATTTAAATAAGGAGATCACATGTTCTCAGATAAGATCTGTATTTGTTCAGACTGTCACTATCTCTCCACCAAGGTTGTCCCTTTGCTTATTATTTTTCTTTGCTTGTCTTTTATGTTAGGCAAGTTGCCTATATATTGTAAACATCCAGAATGAATTAATCTAAGGAATTATTCTCTTCTCTCAATTTCGAAATCCACTTTCTTCTCTCTCTGTTCTTCATGTTCTTGAGTTTCCAGCAGTATTCTCTTGAGTTTCCAGCAATAAACTACCTATAAATCTCTTATTCTCACAAGCATCAGTAGGTGATGAGATAGGCCATGGAAAGGAATGGTACATGGTTTGAAACTGAGCTTCCTAAAGGCAAGAAAGCAAAGCAGGCTCATCTTCACAATAAAATACCTGGCTAATGGAAAACCAGAAAGGAGAAAGACAAGGCTTGTGCAGATACACTCAAGTGTATGGTGAAGATTATCTAGACACATTTGCACCAGTGGCCAAGCTTCATACTATAAGGATCATCTTGTCTCTTGCTGTCAACCTTGAGTGGGATTTATGGCAGATGGATGTGAAGAATGCCTTCCTCCAAGGAGAATTAAAGATGAAGTTCTACGAGGCCACCCCTCGGTCTTGAAGACATGGTGAAACCTGGAAATGTTTGTTAGAATTGTGAAATTGTGAGGAGAATAGATGAGTTTAGGTAAGATTTGGGTGAAGAACAAGGAAGAACAGAGTAAGAACGAGAGGATTACTGACAGCATGAAGAATGAGGAGAGAGAGAGACAATTTGAGAGAGAGAGTAACAGAATGGGAGATTCATTCTCCTTAATTTTATTTCTTAGCTTGCACATTACATATATAGAGAAACCAGAGAGAAGGGACAGTGACACAAATAATAAACTAAGGGAACATTATTTAAATCGGGCCTGTTGCCTTGAGAGTGACAGGACCCAATGCCTCTTCTCCTATTCCGTAACATGTGACTCTTCCAGTTTGAATTCAGATCTTGCCAAACTCTCTCCAACGCTCTCTAAGTATCTAAAGACATTATGGACGAGCTCACATCACTCCTTGTCTCCCAAGAGTTAGTGCAGGAGTTACTTGTGATCCAAGACTGCACGGAATGTCTTCTCTCAAGTAACCTCAGCCTCGATCTTCTTTATCTCTCTTGTCAATGCATCTCCTTCTTTGGTTCCTCATCTCAATACTTCTCAAGCTTGATCCTAGGAACTGATCAAGCTTTGAACATGAAGAACCTCCCTCATTAAAACCTTAGTGTGAAACCCGTGGGACAAAACACACTAAGGAAAAAGAGTAGAGGTCTCCATGCTAGAAGAGTCAGTGAGATGTGAGGTCTATGAGTCCCAACTTAGAGTGGATGAACTCACAGACTTTGGTACTTGCTGCCTTGGTGAAAATGTCAGCAAGCTGGTCTTCACTTCTGTGTAACAAGGTAGGATAATTTGCTTCTCCACGCTTGTCTAACCTTGTGGCAGTCTACTTCAATATGTTTTCTCTCATGGAAGACTGAGTTGCTGGCAATATGAATGGCAGCTTGATTGTCACAGTGAATTGTGATAGTGGTAGTCTCAACGCCAAGTCTCCAAGCAATCCCTTTATCCAAATCAACTCGCTGGTAAGCTTCCTCATGGCTCTATACTCTTCAGCACTTCGAGCATGACACAACCTTCTGCTTTGCTCTTCCAAGTTACCAAGTTACCTCCAATGAAGGTGCACAACCAGTAGTTGATCTCCTATCAACTCGCCTCCTGCCCAATCAGCATCACAATAGCCTACAATTCGTGTTTCCATTGCAAGCCATCCATACACCCTGACCGTAGAGCTCAGATATCTCATGATTCTTTTCACCATGTTCCAATGATGAATCTTAGGCTCGCATGTGTTGATCGACTTGGTTCACTGCAAAGCATATCTGGCCTTGTAATGGTTAGATAAATGAGTTTCCCAACCATTCTTCTCAGACGCTTCACATCACCATAAGGTTTGTCCTCAAACTCCCCTCTCTACTTTGTAGCCTTCTTCCGTGAGGTGTCTTTGCTGTTCTTCCTCCAAGGTTTCCTGCCTCAGTTAAAAGATCAAGTGTGTACTTCCTTTGAGACGTAAAGAGCCCTCTTGAGCTTACATACTTCAATCCCAAGGAAGTACTGAGTTCACCTAAATCTTTAATATCAAAACAGACTTTTAGAATACCTTGGTTTCTTTGATGCCTTCTTTGTCACTGCCTGTGATGATTATATCATCTACATAGATCAAGATGACTACAATTCCTCTTGGACCAGTAAGAGTAAACAAGGTGTGATCACGATTTTCAAGCCTCTTCCATTCATAGTAGTACTCAACTTGTGGTACCATGCTCTTGGAGATTGCTTCAGTCCATAAATTGCTTTCTTGAGTCTTAGAACATTTCCAGGTTTTACCAGCTTCTAGACCAGGAGGTGGATGCATATACCTCATCTTCTAGCTCTGAAGAAAAGCATCTTGACATCCATCCGCCACAATTCCCATTCTAAATTTGTTGCAAGTGATAGGAGGATACGGATTGTATGCAGCTTGGCTACTGGTGCAAATGTATCAACATAATCCTCTCCATATGTCTGAGTGAAGCCTCTTGCAACCAGTCTTGTTTTGCACCTCTCCACCTTGCCATTTGGTAGAAACTTGATAGTGAACACCCACTTGCTTGACACGCTTTCTTGCCCTTTTCGAGTTCACTTTCATACCAAGTATCATTGGTAATCATGGCCTTTATCTCATCTCCAACTGAGTTTCTCCACACCTCAAGCTCCATTGCTTCTTCATATGATCTTGGTACATACTCATCTAAACCCACAATGAAAGCTTGGTGCTCAGATGGGAATTGGCGCAAAGGAGCATACCGCTGAAGTGGGATGAGCTACTGTTGACTATTGAAGTAAACTCTTGTATTAACCCGCTAGAAGGATCTTCCGCACTTTGTACTTCTTCTCAAAGGTTGAACTGAGCTGGTTCCTCTTGCTCCTCTTCTTGTTCATGAACTTGGGTAGTCTCTCGATCTTGTGCACTCTCCTGATCATGAACATTTGAACCTTGTTGCTGTTCTGGTTCTTGTTCATTGCCCCTTCGTGATCAGGTGAGTGTCCTCAGGTTGTGGAGAAGCTTCCCTAGCGCCTCCTTTGAGGGTGATAGACTGATTCCAAGATTCTCCATAATTATCCTCGTTATGGTTTTGTCTCGATGCTCGAGACAGATCCTTGAGCTCATCCCAATTCTTCTCAGCATAGAACCATTTTTCTTCCATAAACTTTACATCTCTAGAGACAAGTACTCTTCTTGTTTCAGGATTGTAGCACTTGTATCCTTTCTGTGTGGGGAATAGCCAATGAACATACACTTCATGCTCTTTGCTTCTAGCTTGTCTCTTTGCTCCTTGGTATTAGCACAAAGCAGGCACATCCAAACACTCTAAGGTGATGAATAGATGGTCTGTTTTGATTCAGCACTTCATAAGGAGAAATATCCTTCAGCACCTTGGTGGGGATCCTGATCGATAGATGCTGTCACCACAAAGATCACCCGAATCTCTTAGGAACATTTGCATGAAACATCATTGATCTAGCAACCTCCATCAGATGCCTATTCTTTCTTTCAGCCACTCCATTTTGCTGTGGTGTATAGGACAGCTTGTTTGGTGAACTATGCCATGTTGTGCCAAATAACTCTTGAAAGCATGGCTTGTATACTCTCCTCCATTGTCTGACCTTAGTACCTTCACATTAGCTTTAAAATGGTTAGTGACATAAGATGGAAGTTCATAAATGCCTCTAAAACACACGATCCTTAGATGGGAGCAATGTAATCCAAGTATATTTAGATTTTTCATCTATAAATGTGACAAAATACTTGTGATTATCTCTAGATAGACATGGAGAGGTCCAAACATCGAATGAATTAAGTCAAAACATTTTTCATAGATTGTTAATGCTGGAAACACAGATCTGCAATGCTTTCCTAAGATGCATGCTTCACATTCCGTGATGACTAAAGGACATATCAGGCATCATGAGTCCTAATGCACGCGTGAGTGTGACCTAATCTAGCATGCCAAGTAGTGCTATCACATAGATTAGTACTGGTCATGCATAAAGGAGCGAGAAGGAGAAGAGTAAGAAAGCTTTTTTGGAGATGGTATAAACCATCTTTGCTGTTGCTTCTCCAATCACCTTCCCTGTCTTAAGGTCCTGAACTCGACATCATTAGGCCTAAAACCACCTGACAATTCAGGTCAACAGTGGCCTTTTTCATTGATAGTAAGTTAGAAGCAAAACCGCATATAGAAGCTGGATTCCTATCAAACAACTTAAGGTTTCCTATTCCTTCTATCCTCACCCTATCTCCATTTGCTATAGTAACATTCCCTAAGGCAGGTCTAATATCAGTAATAAGATTCCTATCACTAATCATATGATGACTAGCTCCTCGAATCTATTATGATTGGCTTAGACAAGGGAATGTGTACCAGGCTGCTTATGGAGATAATAGCTTTGCTGCTTTGATCAGTGGCTCAATATCACTAACTTTTATGGGACCATCTTTGATCATTGCATGGTTCCAACTTCCTCCTTCATTAGACTCAGTGGTGAGAGCTGAGTACATAGACAAGCCATTCACAGCTTGCCGCTCAACAACTTTAGTGAGGGCAGTCATGCTTGACTTGATCTTCTCATATACCTGTCTCTTCTTGACCTTAAGGGCTTTCCTTAACTTCTTTTATGCCTCTTCTGATCAAGCATATTCCTCACAGGGGAACTACCTTCCTTTCTTCTTTAAAGAGACTGTGGCGCAATGTTTCTTTGAATCCAACAGCACACATCTTCTAAGCTTGGTAGCCTTTCTCCTCTTAGTATATGCTTGAGAGAATGTAGGATGGGTTCAGGGCCAGGAGCAGACTGAAAACTCTGTCTTGCTCTTGTCTTTCTCTCGAACTTCTGGATCTACCGAGCTTGGTCTCGAACATCAAGTTCTGCCCATAAACCGCTGAACTTGCCAAAGAACTGATTAAACTCCATTTCATCTTGGCTCAGGTTGTTGATAAGTTGTTTAACTTTAAAGACCTGGCTCAGTTGGAGGCATTTCCATAAACTTTTGTAGACTCTCCCACAGCCTGGCACTTTCACAATGTGAGTAAGCTTCCGGATTGATACTGAGAGAGAACTTTGAATGATCTCAAGTGTTAACATATCTTCTTGAACCCACTTTTCTTCATTCTTCAGGCCACTTGCCTGACTATCTTCGAGTCATCTTTTGAAGCTTCAGCCTTCATGATGTGGTGTCCCAAAGTCCATGACCTCCCAAGGTAACTCCTGGCCAATCTTGATCATACCAAGTAGTTAGACCCCTCAAGGGTCACTGAATCGCTTCTCCTTTCTATTTCCATGGTTGAATTTTTTACCCACTGGATAATAGAATGAAGAACACGTAAATTTTCAAACTAGAAACAGAAGGATTTTTTTTTTTTTTGAATAACCGAGTGTATGAGCTAGAAGCTCTACTGAAGATACTCTGATAATAGAATGAAGAGAACAAAGGATTTTGAGACTAAAACAGAGGAGAACAGAGTATCCGAAAACAGAGTAACCGAAAACAGAGTGAATGGAAGAACTGTAACGTAAGAACGTAATGGATTTTATGGAATTTAAAAGAGGAGCTGAGAGCCTGATACCATGTTAGAATTGTGAAATTGTGAGGAGAATAGATGAGTTTAGGTAAGATTTGGGTGAAGAACAGTGAAGAACAGTAAGAACGAGAGGATTAGTTTCGACAGCATGAAGAATGAGGAGAGAGAGTGACGAATTTGAGAGAGAGAGTAACTAATGGGAGATTCATTCTCCTTAATTTTATTTCTTAGCTTGCACATTACATATATAGAGAAACCAGAGAGAGAAGGGACAGTGACACAAATAATAAACTAAGGGAACATTATTTAAATCGCTCGGTTGCCTTGAGAGTGACAGACTAATGCTCTTCTCCTATTCCGAACATGTGACTCTTCCAGCTTGAATTCAGATCTTGCCAAACTCCTCTCCAACGTTCTCTAAGTATCTAAAGACATTATGGACGAGCTCACATCACTCCTTGTCTCCCAAGGAAAGTTAGGGCGAGTTACTTGTGATCCAAGACTGTATCGAATGTCTCTCTCAAGCAACTCGATCTTTATCTCTCTTGTCAATGCATCTCCTTCTCTTGGTTCCTCATCTCAATAATGTTCTTAGATTAAAGAAGGCAATCTATGGTTTGAAGCAATATCCAAGGGCCTGGTATCATAAGTGAGCACCACACTAAATGGGAGAGGATTTGTCAAATCGAAGCTGATCACACCCTCTTCACTCTAACCAGCAATCAAGGTATTGTTGTGATCCTAGTCTATGTGGATGACATTATTATCACTGGGAGCAACAAGGAAGGTATTCTCTCAACTAAAGACTTTCTAAAAATGCTTTTGATATCAAAGACTTGGGAGAGTTGAAGTACTTTCTTGGGATTGAAATCACGCCTAAAGAGGGGCTATTTTTATCTCAAAGGAAGTACACACTTGATATTTTAAATGAGGCAGGAAACCTTGGAAGTAGACAGGCCAAGACTCCACTGGAAGAAGGTTACAAGGTATCATGAGAGGGGAGTATGAATCTACTCCATTTGATGATGTGAAGAAGTATAGAAGAATGGTGGGCAAGCTTATCTATCTAACAATCACCAGACCTGATGTGTGCTTTGCTGTGAACCAAGTGAGCCAACACATGGGAGCTCCTAAGTGCATCATTGGAACATGGTGGAGAGGATCTTAAGGTACCTAAGAGAGCTTGGTCAAGAATATGGATGGCATGCAACAAGAACACTGAAGTTGTTGGATTGTGATGCTGATGGCTGGAGACAATTGATAGAGATCAACCACAGGCTATTGTACTTTCTTTGGAGGGAATCTGGTCACATGGAAAAGTAAGCAGCAAGGTGGTGTCTTGTTCAAGTGCTGAAGGAGTATAGATCACGAGGAAGCTCACAAGTGAGCTTATATGGATCAAGGGGCTGCAAAAGATTTGGGGATGAGATCACCACACCAATGACCATGCATTGTGATAATCAGGCAGCAATACACATTGCCTCCAATTCAGTATTCCATGAGAGGACAAAGCATATGGGATTGCCACAAGGTGAGACAAGCAGTGGAGCAGCAAGATACTTCCATGCTACACTAAAAGTGAAGATCAACTAGCTGACATCTTCACCAAGGCAGCCAGCAATAAAGTTTGTGAGTTCATTCATCCTAAGCTTGACTCATAAACCTTACTGTCACTGATCCTCTTGCCATGAAGTGTTCTACTCTTTTTCCTTTGCTTGTTTTTATCCCAAGTGGTTTTTCCTGAAAGTTATATGAAGAACAGAGAAGAACAGAGTGAAGAACGAGAGAGATAATGGCAGAGAGAGAGAGAGAGAGATAAGTGAAGGAGAATACTTTCCTTGATTAATTCGGACATGTTACAAGTTTAAATAGGCAAGTCTGCAAGTTGCCTGAGAATAAAGAATGATAAACAAATAAACTCATAAACAAAGAAAAGAATAAACTAATGATGCTCGTCGAGGGAAAGGGACAGTGAGAACGGCTCCTTCCCCTTAAGTGGAACATGATGATCTTCCCATATTTATTCAACTTGAGCCTGAAGCTTCCAACGGATCTCTTGACTGCTGACCTCCTTTGTTGATTTAAACCAATGCCTTGCCTTCCAAACTAAGCTAGGTCCCTTTGCTTGCTTGTAGGTCAAGATACTCTGGACAAGCTTGTAACACAAGCTTGTAAGGATCACATGTTCTTCACACGCCTACATGCTTCTCTTCTTTACTTCCTCATGACTCCATGTTAATACATGTCTTCATGTCAATATCTCCTCAAGCTTGACCATAAGGCATGGTTAAGCTTGGAACCCATGAAGACATCCCTCATTAAAACCTTTTGTGTGAAAACCCAATGGGACAAAAACACAAGAGGAAAAGAGTAGATGCTTCATGGCTTAAGGAGATCATGATCTAGACAGGTCTATGAGTCCCAATCTTGGATGGATGGACTCACAAACCTTAGTGCTTGCTCCCTTGGTGAAGATATCAGCTAGCTGGTCTTCACTTCTGTGTAGCAAGGCAAGATGATCTTCTGCTCCACCGCTGTCTCACCTTGTGACAATCCACTTCAATGTGTTTTGTTCTCTCATGGAAGACTGAGTTGGATGCTATGTGTATGGCAGCCTGGTTATCACAATGCATTGTGATTGGTGTTGCTGTCTCAATGCCCAAGTCTCTTAACAAGTTCCTGATCCGTGATAAGCTCACTAGTAAGCTTCCTCATTGCTCTATATTCTGCCTCAGCACTTGAACATGATACCACCTTCGCTTCTTGCTCTTCCAAGTAACCAGATTGCCTCCTATGAAGGTACAATAGCCTGTGCTCCACTCCTCCTCCGGCTTCATCACCAGCCTGCAGCCTGGGTATGGCTTAAACTCTGGATCACTTGAAGGTGGATGGATAGAGGGTTGTTCTAAGAGGCTACTAGCTCTCCTTTGAACTGTGGTCGCCTCCTGAGCTTATGGATGGCTTCAAGGATGGTTTGTTACTCAAAGACACAAGATTACCTTGTATTGTCTAAGATGGTTTCACTAGGAATTCCTTTAAGTGAGATCAATGTTCCTTTAGCTGAACAGAGAAAGCAAGAGACAAGAGCAAGCTAAACTGCTGTAAATTATTAGATTCAAAGTTGAAGAAAAACAAAAGGCGCCCCCTTAGCTATAAAAGTCGCCAAAACCCTAGAAGTAAACCAGGCTGGTTTAATTCTACTCTAGTCCTAACCAATTGAAATTGGTTTAATAAAAATCCTAATTGTCTTGGTTTAAATTAAATGAAAACCAAATAAGCCCAGCCCAATTACATTGTAATTAAATTGAACCAACAAGCTGGTTTATCTTGATCTTCCTCCTTGGACCAACCCCACGATTTGGAGCAAGGCATGGAGACTCTCTCTCTTGTGCTCTCAGTCTTGATCTAGTCACTGGTCCACTCCATACATTGGCTAGTCCACTTGATACATCTCTCTGGTGCTGGTTCTCTTCAATATCATCAGCCTCACCCCTCTCTTCTAAGGTCATCTCTTCACTTGGTCATCACTGCTCTTCCTCATCACTCTCACTCAGCTCCTCCTCCTGTCTCTGGTCATGGCTACACCATCCCTCCTCCTTTAAAAGGATTTGACCTCAAATCCAAGTCATCTGCAATAAAAGGATCCAAGTCGAAACATTAAAAAGAACTGATTGAGTACTTCCTTCAAGATCAATCTGGTAGGCATTGTTGTGATTCTTTTCAGCACTTTGAAAGGTCCATCTTTCCTTGGCAACAACTTTGATTTCCTCTCAGCAGGGAACCTCTTTCCTCATGTGTACCCACACTTGATCTCCTGGCCAGACAAGTTCTTTATGCCTCTTGTTCTTCTGCCTTTCATACATCTTGGTCCTCTCCTCAATGTTCTTCCTGACCTGTTCATGCAAGGACTTAACAAACTCGGCCTTTTGCTTGCCATCAAGGTTAGTTTGTTCTTTCAAAGGTAAAGCAAACAAATCAAGAGGTGACAATGGGTTAAAACCATAAACAACATGAAAAGGTGATAGTTTAGTAGCTGAATGCACTGCTCTGTTGTATGCAAACTCTACATGTGGTAAACAATCTTCCCAAGTCTTAATGTTACTCTTAATGATGGCACGTAAGAGAGTAGACAATGTCCTATTGACTGATTCAGTTTGGCCATCAGTTTGGGATGACAAGTAGTTGAAAACAACAGCTTAGTCCCCAACTTTCCCCATAGAGTTTTCCAAAATAACTAAGGAACTTAGTATCTCTATCGAAACTATAGTTCTAGGCATTCCATGCAACCTAACAACTTCTCTAAAGAATAGATCAGCTACCAAAGATGCATCATCAGTTTTATGACAAGGTATGAAGTGAGCCATCTTAGAGAACCTATCAACAACCACAAAGATACTATCTCTTCCTTTCTTAGTTCTAGGCAATCCTAAAACAAAGTCCATAGAGATATCAATCCATGGCTACAGTAGGGATAGGGAGAGGTGTATACAAACCTGTTGGTTGAACCTGGACTTGGCTTGTTTGCACACAACACATCTCGGAGCACACACGCCTACATCTTTCTTCATGCTGCCAGTAGAAGTGCTCCGCAAAGTGGAGAGTGTTTTGCACTCCAAAGTGCCCCATCAGCCCTCCCCTGCGGTGCTTCCCCGACATATAACTCTCTCAAAGAACCACAAGGAACACACAAAGCGGTTATCATAGAAAAGAAACCCTTTCACTTGATAAAATTTACCACTAGCATGCTTTTCAGATTCTCCAAACACATTTTAAACTCAGGATCATCAGCATAGCAAGATTTGATATGTTCAAAACCCAAAAGTTTAGTTTCCATTGAAGATAACAGAGTGTACCTTCTCGGATAGTGCATCAGCCACTACATTCTCCCCGACCCTCTTGTAGTGGATGACATAAGGAAAGGTCTCAATAAACTCTACCCACCTGGCATGTCTCTTGTTCAGCTTCACTGTCTCTTTAAGATGCTTAAGAGATTCATGATCTGTATGGATCACAAACTCCTTAGCCACAAGTGTTGCCATACTTGCAGCTCTCACCAATGCATACAGCTCCTTGTCATAGGTAGGGTAGTTCAATGTGGCGCCTAGTTTCTCACTGAAGTAAGCTATGGGTTTCCTATCCTGCATCAACACAGCTCCAATTCCAATTCCGTAAGCATTCAATTTCGAAAGTTTTAAAAGTCGGAAGTGCTAGCAAGGGAGCACTTGTTAACTTCTCTTTTAGCATTTGAAATGCTTCTTCTTGGGCTGGCCCCAAGTAAAACCTACACTCTTTTAATCACCTCAGTCAGTGGTGCTGCAACCGTATCGAAATCTCACAAACCTCCCCAGTAGGCCAGCAAGTCCATGAAAACTCCTGACCTCTCCATTGATTTGGGTACCGCCACTCTCTGATGGCTCTCACCTTCTCCTCATCAACCTGTATGCCCTGTGAAGTCACAACAAAACCTAAAAGACAAGGTTATTTGTTCCAAAAGAACACTTCTTGTAGTTAGCATACAGATTTTCTTTCCTAAGCACATCTAAAACCTGTCTCAAATGGTGAACATGTTCTTTCATAGTCTTGCTGTGATCAGGATGTCATCAAAATAAACAACTACAAATCGCCCTATCAAGGCTCTCAAGACATGATTCATTAACCTCATGAAAGTACTAGGTGCATTAGTGAGACCAAAAGGCATCACAAGCCATTCATACAATCCTAGCTTAGTTTTAAATGCGCTTCCACTCATCTCCTTCTTTCATTCTAATCTGGTGGTAACCACTCTTTAAATCAATTTTAGAAAAGACACATGAACCATGTAACTCATCTAGCATGTCATCTAAGCTGGGATAGGATGTCTCAGTACTTAACCTGTGATGTTGTTGATAGCTCTGCGCTACACACACCTCCGCCCCATCTTTCTAGCACTCAAAAGAACAGGTACAGCACAAGGACTCATGCTTTCCCTGATATGTCCCTTCTCCATCAGCTCATTGACTTGTTTCTGAAGCTCCTTGGTCTCCACAGGATTGGTCCTGTATGCTGGTCGGTTTAAGGTAGCTCCCGCACAAAATCAATCTGGTGCTCTATCCTCTAATCGCAAGCATCAATGGGATTGTCCCCTCGAAATACATCCCTATACTCCTGCAAAAGACACTCAATCTCCCTGGGATCTCGTGAGTCAGGTTAGTAGTAGAGCTCAGCAATTTTTATAAACCATTAATATCAAATTTGATTGATCAATCACAGCAGCTTTGATATCTTTAGCAAGAGCAAAGAGATTGAGCTTACTTACCTGGCTGGTCTCTCCTATGAGCAAGGTCTGGCCGGCTGCCTTGGATTCTCCTCTCTTCATCTTAAGATGCATCTGATCCTGGTGTACCTCCTTAGGTGTCATAGGCTGTGGTGACTTGTTTACCCTTGTGAACAAATGTGTGCCGATTGGTGAAGCCATCATGTATCGATCTCTTGTCATACTGCCATGGTCTCCCAAGAAGTATGTGACTAGCCCAATGGCCACATCACAAGTGATCTCATCCTGGTACTTTCCCACCGAAAGTAAAATTTTCACTTGTTTGCTGATCTTTAAACCACCCTCATCATTGATACATTGCAAGAGATATGGCTTGGGGTGTTTGTAAACTTCAAGACCCAACTTCTCCACTAGCTCATCACTTGCAACATTGGTACAACTGCCTCCATCAATGATCAAGCTACAAACCTTATCTTGTATCAAACATCGGTGTGAAACAAGTTTTCCTTTGCTCATCTTCTTTGGCTCTAGCTGTGCATTGAGAAGTCCCCCGGTGACTAGCAACTCTCCTCCGACCGGATACTCCACGCCATCCTCATCGTTCCGGCCGGCTTCTTCTTCTTCAGAAACTACCTCCCCATTGGCTAGAATAGTCATCACCTTCTTGTTGGTACACTCATTGGCGTAGTGTCCAAAACCATGACACTCAAGCACTTAATGTTCCTGGTTCCGTAGGTGTGGCTACTCCTTTCCTTTGTCATCTCTTTTGGTATCCGCTGATGAAGCTCCTCCCTTGGCTTATCTGATGACTTTTCATCCTTGGGGTACATTGGTTTAAGTGAGCCGTATGGTGACCTGGTAGAACCCTCCTCTTATTCTCACGCTCAATCGAATTGCCTTATGTAGTAGCTCATCCATGTCCTCATACTCTTGTAGCTCCAATCTGTCTTGTATGTCTCAAGACCTCCTTGGAATCTAGCCATGGTAGCTTCTACACCCTCTTCTAAGTCAGCTTTCAGCATGAGTGTCTCCATTTCCTGGTGATAGTCCTCTACACTCTTAGAACCTTGGGAAAGCCTCTCGCTTGGTGGAGATCTCTCCCATAGTGAGTAGGGACAAACCTCTTCTTCATCACAGCCATCTCAAACCAGAGGCTACTTGAGGCTCTCCATGATGCCCCCTGGTAGTAGCAATCTGATCCCACCAGCTTATAGCATAGCCACTAAATTCAGTAGCGCTAATCTCACCTTCCTCTCTTCAAGAACTGGCTGGCAATTGAAGACCAGTTCAATCTTCTTCTCCCACTCCAAGTAAGCATCAGGGTCATTCTTGCCATGGAATGGAGGAATTCTAAGCTTGAGATTGCCTAGGTTATCAGCTGGCGTCTCATGTTATGGTGCTCTGTGCTGACTAGCTTGAGACTCATCATCACTTTCATCAGCTCATCATCTTGAGCTTGCTCACCATAGATCCTATGACCTCCAACCTCAAAACGGGTCCCCTTATAGCCTCATGCTGCTTTCCTAGCTCCTCTGCAACAGCTGCTACTTTCTCCCCGTCTCTGCATCAATATCAACTAAATTATCATTAGCTTCTGAGCTCGGTTGAAGTTAGCTTGCATCCTTCTGGTTATCTCAGCCATCATAGCCTCAAATTGGACTTGATTGAGATTGATTTGCTGGACAGTCCGGTTCTTCTGGCTCCTCTGGTTGCTTCCCAACTCGCCTCTCATCAGCCATTGTCACCTGAAACAGTTAGAGAACACAAAAACAAAGAAAACAAACAACTCTCTCTCACTCAGCTTTTGCTGCCAAGTCTCCTTCTTCTCACAAGTTCAGTTAAGATTCAAAGCTCTACACCTAAGATCTAGAACTAAACCCCAATGAATCATGAGAAAGAATTAAGAGATTTAGGCACCAGCCGACTTTACCACCTCGAGCTGGATTACTCTTCGCCTAGCCGGATTTCTCTTCTTATTATTTTTTTTTGTTTTGGATCAAAGATCTCTTTTTTTTTTGACCAGGGTTGGCTCAGCTGGCTTACAACGATAGATAGATAAGAGAAGTGTTTAGATGGATAGAAAGATCTGAGTAGTCAAGATCGCGAACCCTAACCTTCAAGTGGCTCGATACCACTTGGTGCAGCCCGGGTATGGCTTAAACTCTGGATCACTTGAAGGTGGATGGATAGAGGGTTGTTCTAAGAGGCTACTAGCTCTCCTTTGAACTGTGGTCGCCTCCCCGAGCTTATGGATGGCTTCAAGGATGGTTTGCTACTCAAAGACACAAGATTACCTTGTATTGTCTAAGATGGTTTCACTAGGAATTCCTTCCTTTAAGTGAGATCAATGTTCCTTTAGCTGAACAGAGAAAGCAAGAGACAAGAGCAAGCTAAACTGCTGTAAATTATTAGATTCAAAGTTGAAGAAAACAAAAGGCCCCCTTAGCTAATAAAAGCCTAAAACCTCCTAGAAGTAAACCAGGCTGGTTTAATTCTACTTAGTCCTAACCAATTGAAATTGGTTTAATAAAAATCCTAATTGTCTTGGTTTAAATTAAATGAAAACCAAATAAGCCCAGCCCAATTACATTACTAAATTGAACCAACAAGCTGGTTTATCTTGATCTTCCCTCCTGACCAACCCCCACGATTTGGAGCAAGGCATGGAGACTCTTCTCTTGTGCTCTCAGTCTTGATCTAGTCACCTGGTCCACCATACATTGGCTAGTCCACTTGATACATCTCTCCGTGCTGGTTCTCTTCAATATCATCAGCCTCACTCCCTTCTTCTAAGGTCATCTCTTCACTTGGTTCATCACTGGCTCTTCCTCATCACTCTCACTCAGCTCCTCCTCCTTTCTCTGGTCATGGCTACACCACAGCCCAATCTGCATCACAATATCCCACAATTTGTGTTCTTGTTGCAACCCATCCAAACACCTTGACCAGGAGCCTCCCTTAGATATCTCATGATCCTTTCCACCATATTCCAATGATGAACCTTTGGTGCCTGCATATACTGGCTGACTTGGTTTACAGCAAAACAGATGTCTGGTCTTGTGATAGTGAGATAGATCAGCTTCCCAACCATTCTCCTATAGAGCTTGAAGTCGCCAAACTGAGTATCATCAATCTCCCTCACGCAAGACTTTGTAACCTTCTTCAAGTGGTGTTTTGGCTACTTTTGCTCCAAGTTTTCCTGCCTCATTTAAAAGATCAAGTGTGTACTTTTTTGAGATAAGAACACCCCTCATTAGAGCTGCATATCTCAATCCCTAGAAAGTACTTTAGCTCACCCAAATCTTTAATATCAAATGTAGACTTAAGAAAAACTTTGGTAGAGATAATACCTTCCTTGTCACTTCCTGTGATGATAATATCATCTACATAGATCACATCATCACAATTCCTTGCTTGCTTGTGAGAGAGAAGAGAGTGTGCTCAGGTTCAGATTTTACAAACCCTCTTCCATTGAGAGTTGTACTCAGCTTGCTGGATTTCTCCTCACTTTATTATTATTTTTTTTGTTTTGGATCAAAGATCTCTTTTTTTTTTTTGATTAAGGGTTGGCTCAGCTGGCTTACAACAGATAGATAGATAAGAGAAGTGTTTAGATGGATAGAAAGATCTGAGTAGTCAAGATCGCAAACCCTAACCTTCAAGTGGCTCTGATACCACTTGGTGCAGCCTGGGTATGGCTTAAACTCTGGATCACTTGAAGGTGGATGGATAGAGGGTTGTTCTAAGAGGCTACTAGCTCTCCTTTGAACTGTGGTCGCCTCCCCGAGCTTATGGATGGCTTCAAGGATGGTTTGCTACTCAAAGACACAAGATTACCTTGTATTGTCTAAGATGGTTTCACTAGGAATTCCTTCCTTTAAGTGAGATCAATGTTCCTTTAGCTGAACAGAGAAAGCAAGAGACAAGAGCAAGCTAAACTGCTGTAAATTATTAGATTCAAAGTTGAAGAAAAAACAAAAGGCGTCCCCTTAGCTATAAAAGTCGCCCAAAAACCCTAGAAGTAAACCAGGCTGGTTTAATTCTAATTCTAGTCCTAACCAATTGAAATTGGTTTAATAAAAATCCTAATTGTCTTGGTTTAAATTAAATGAAAACCAAATAAGCCCAGCCCAATTACATTGCAATTAAATTGAACCAACAAGCTGGTTTATCTTGATCTTCCCTCCTTGGACCAACCCCCACGATTTGGAGCAAGGCATGGAGACTCTTCTCTTGTGCTCTCAGTCTTGATCTAGTCACTGGTCCACTCCATACATTGGCTAGTCCACTTGATACATCTCTCTGGTGCTGGTTCTCTTCAATATCATCAGCCTCACTCCCTTCTTCTAAGGTCATCTCTTCACTTGGTTCATCACTTGGCTCTTCCTCATCACTCTCACTCAGCTCCTCCTCCTTGTCTCTGGTCATGGCTACACCACAGCCCAATCTGCATCACAATATCCCACAATTTCTGTGCTCTTGTTGCAACCCATCCAAACACCTTGACCAGGAGCCTCCCTTAGATATCTCATGATCCTTTCCACCATATTCCAATGATGAACCTTTGGTGCCTGCATATACTGGCTGACTTGGTTTACAGCAAAACAGATGTCTGGTCTTGTGATAGTGAGATAGATCAGCTTCCCAACCATTCTCCTATAGAGCTTGAAGTCGCCAAACCGAGTATCATCAATCTCCCTCACGCAAGACTTTGTAACCTTCTTCAAGTGGTGTTTTGCTATTTGCTCCAAGTTTTCCTGCCTCATTTAAAGATCAAGTGTGTACTTTCTTTGAGATAAGAACAGCCCCTCATTAGAGCGGCATATCTCAATCCCTAGAAAGTACTTTAGCTCACCCAAATCTTTAATATCAAATGTAGACTTAAGAAAAACTTTGGTAGAGATAATACCTTCCTTGTCACTTCCTGTGATGATAATATCATCTACATAGATCACGATCACCACAATTCCTTGCTTGCTTGTGAGAGTGAAGAGAGTGTGCTCAGGTTCAGATTTTACAAACCCTCTTCCATTGAGAGTTGTACTCAGCTTGTGGTACCAAGCCCTTGGAGACTGTTTTAATCCATAGATTGCTTTCTTCAATCTTAAAACATTTCCTGGTTTAACCATGTCTTCCATACCAGGTGGTGGTCTCATGTAGACCTCATCTTCCAACTCTCCTTGAAGAAAAGCATTCTTGACATCCATCTGCCATAGATCCCATTCCAAGTTCACACCGAGAGAAGGATCCTTATGGTGTGGAGTTTTGCTACTGGTGCAAATGTGTCTAGATAGTCTTCCCCATAGACTTGGGTGTATCCCCTGCCACTAGTCTTGTCTTCTTCCTCTCTGGTTGTCCATTTGCATTGTACTTGATGGTGAAGAGTAGCCGCTAGTAACGCTTTCCTTTTGGAAGTTCAGTTTCATACCAAGTGTCATTCTTGATCATGGCTCCAATTTCATCTCCAACAGATTCTTTCCACTCATCATGCTCCATAGCTTCTTCATAAGTCTTTGGAACATATTCCTGATCCAGATTGGTGATGAAAGCTACATGGTCTTGTGGATAGCTTGCAAAGGAGCAGGATGCTTGAATAGGATGAGCCACCGATTGCTGTTGAAGTATACTCGTGTTGATCCAATTTGATGGGTCCTTCCTCACTCTGGTACTTCTCAATGGTTGACTCTGCTCTACTCTTACTTCCTCTTCCTGCCCTTGATCATTATCATCCTGATCACCACTGACTGATCGATTCAGCTCCATCTTGATCATGAACTGATGCTGAATCATTTTCTGGTGTTCCTGGTGTTGATTCATGCTCATTACCCCTCAGATCAGGATGGACTGTCTCAACAATTGGTGATGCTTCTTCAGGATTAACAGCAACTAGTGGTGTTGGAGTGGTTTTGGGCCTCACCGCTCCTAGGCTTGGTGATGCCTAAACCTCCGAATGGTTCTCGATTGTTTGCCCTTTCAGATGGTCCTTGTGAGAGGTCTCTGAGGTTGTCCCAGCTCTTCTCATCATAGTACCCCTTTGATTCCACAAACTTCACATCCCTTGAGACATTACTCTTCTTGAATCTGTACATAACATTTGTACCCTTTCTGTATGAGAGTACCCTATGAACATAGCCTTGATACTCTTGGGATCAAGCTTGTTCCTCTGCTCACCGGTACCAAGACATAGCACACACATCCAAACACACGTAAGTGATCTATAGGAGGCTTAGTTTTGTTTAATACCTGAAATGGAGAGATATCCTTGAGAACTTTGGTGGGGATTCTGTTGATCGATAACATGCGATACCACGACATCTCCCCAAAATCTCTTTGGAACATTGGTGTGGAACATTATGCTTCTTGCAACCTCCATAAGGTGGCGATTTTTCTCTCACCACTCCATTCTGTTGTGGTGTGTATGGGCAGCTTGTCTGGTGGATAATCCCATGTTTTGCTAAGTGTTGTTTGAAGGCATTGCTAATGTACTTCCTCCATTATCGACCTAAAAATTTTGATCTTGGAATTGAAGTGGTTAGTTACATAGTTCTGAAAGTTTATAAAAGCTTCTAAAACTCTATCTTTACTTTGAATCAGAGTGAGCCAGGTATATTTGGATTTCTCATCTATGAATGTCACAAAGTATTTATGGTTCTCTCTAGAAACACAAGGTGCAGTCCAAACATCGAGTGAACTAGATCAAAGCAATTCTCATAAATAGTCATAGATGAAGGAAAAAGATTTATGATGTTTACCAAGGATACAGGCCTCACAAGGTTCATTTTGCAAAGATAGACTAGGTAACATCAATTTTAAAGCATGAGAATGAGGGTGGCCTAATCTAGCATGCCATAACACATCATTAGCTAAACAGAAGCAGAATTAAAAGCATAAGTAGAATCTGATAACGCTTGGTATCTTCAAGAAAAACAGCCTCTCCTTGCTCACACCTTTGCCCAACATCTTACTGGTCTTAATATCCTGAAAGCACACATCATTAGGACTAAAAATAACATTACAATTAAGATCATTAGTTGCTCTTTTCACGATAAAAGGTTAGATGCAAAGGCTGGCATGTAAAAGCTTGAGATTCCTTATCAAACAGATTCAGATTGCTACTTCTTCTATTGGAATTCTATCACCATTTGCAATCACAACACTTCCTAGAGCAGGTTTAATATCACTAATCAGTTTAGCATCCCTAATCATATGATGGGAAGCTCCTGAATCAATAATCAATGGCCTAGCAGTGTGAGATGCATTATGAATAGAATTTAAAGCATTAATTCTTTGGTTACCAGAGTTTGCATTGAGAGCCTTGATTAAGGCCTCAATGTCTGACTTCCTGATGAAGGCATCCTCATGAGATGGCAGTGGCAAGGTGTGGGAAGTGGAGCCACCAGTGGGTTGTAGATCAAGGCTCTCCCATCATTTCTCAGCGCATGGAACTTGAAGTTGGCTGCTCCCAGCTCTTGCTTCGTCTTCCCGCCTTGATCATTATCATCCCCGGACACCATCGACTGATCGATTCAGCTCCATCTTGATCATGAACTGATGCTGAATCATTTTCTGGTGTTCCTGGTGTTGATTCATGCTCATTACCCCCTCGTGATCAGGATGGACTGTCTCAACAATTGGTGATGCTTCTTCGGATTAACAGCAACTAGTGGTGTTGAGTGGTTTTGGGCCACCACCGCTCCTAGGCTTGGTGATGCCTAAACCTCCGTAATGGTTCTCGATTGTTTGCCCTTTCAGATGGTCCTCAGAGAGGTCTCGAGGTTGTCCCAGCCTCTTCTCATCATAGTTCCCTTTGATTCCACAAACTTCACATCCCTGAGACATTACTCTTCTTGAATCTGCGTACATAACATTTGTACCCTTTCTGTATGAGAGTACCCTATGAACATAGCCTTGATACTCTTGGGATCAAGCTTGTTCCTCGCCACCGGTACCAAGACATAGCACACACATCCAAACACACGTAGTGATCTATAGGAGGCTTAGTTTTGTTTAATACCTGAAATGGAGAGATATCCTCGAGAACTTTGGTGGGGATTCTCTGATCGATAACATGCATACCACAGATCTCCCCAAAATCTCTTTGGAACATTGTGTGGAACATTATGCTTTGCAACCTCCATAAGGTATTTTCTCTCACCACCCATTCTGTGTGTGTGTATGGGCAGCTTGTCTGGTGGATAATCCCATGTTTTGCTAAGGTTGTTTGAAGGCATTGCTAATGTACTCTCCTCCATTATCTACCTAAAAATTTTGATCTTGGAATGAAGTGGTTAGTTACATAGTTCTCAAAGTTTATAAAAGCTTCTAAAACTCTATCTTTACTTTGAATCAGAGTGAGCCAGGTATATTTGGATTTTCATCTATGAATGTCACAAAGTATTTATGGTTCTCTAGAAACACAAGGTGCAGTCCAAACATCGAGTGAACTAGATCAAAGCAATTCTCATAAATAGTCATGATGAAGGAAAACAGATTTATGATGTTTACCAAGGATACAGGCCTCACAAGGTTCATTTTGCAAAGATAGACTAGGTAACATCAATTTTAAAGCATGAGAATGAGGGTGGCCTAATCTAGCATGCCATAACACATCATTAGCTAAAACAGTAGCGTAATTAAAGCATAAGTAGAACTGATAACAGCCTTGGTATCTTCAAGAAAATACAGCTTCCCTTGCTCACACCTTTGCCCAACATCTTACTGGTCTTAATATCCTGAAAGCACACATCATTAGGACTAAAAATAACATTACAATTAAGATCATTAGTTGCTCTTTTCACGATAAAAGGTTAGATGCAAAGGCTGGCATGTAAAAGCTTGAGATTCCTTATCAAACAGATTCAGATTGCCTACTTTTCTATTGGAATTTATCACCATTTGCAATCACAACACTTCCTAGAGCAGGTTTAATATCACTAATCAGTTTAGCATCCCTAATCATATGATGGGAAGCCCTGAATCAATAATCAATGGCCTAGCAAAGGTGAGATGCATTATGAATGAATTTAAAGCATTAATTCTTTGGTTACCAGTTTGCATTGAGAGCCTTGATTAAGGCCTCAATGTCTGACTCCTGATGAAGGCATCCTCATGAGATGGCAGTGGCAAGGTGTGGGAAGTGGAGCCACCAGTGTGGGTTGTAGAGATCAAGGCTCTCCCATCATTTCCTAGCATGGAACTTGAAGTTGGCTGCTCCTCGAGCTCTTGCTTCCTCGCGGCTCGCCTGGTTGTATTTGTTGGCTGAGACTGGCCTGAGATGAGGATGGAGGATCCAGCAATTGGTTTTGAGTGGCCCTTGTACTTGCAATGCTCACAAGTTACTGACTTGTCTCTCCACCTCTTGGTTTGAAGTAAGCTTTGTTAGCTGCAGATTCTCCACCTTCTCAGCCTTGTGTGCCATAGATAAGTCTCCTTTTCCACCACCAAATAGTCCATCTGAGCCTATCTCCTTTTGTAGCTGAGCACAAACCTCATCATAGTTCCTTTTTCTCTCAAGATGTGTCTGACCACATCATTAAAGCTTGGACTGAGTGTGAAAACAGTCCAAAGACCTTGTTTTGCTCACCGCTTCAAGAGTTTCAGGATCATTGGAGCTTGGTCTTAACATCTCTAGCTCAGACCAAAGTTGGCTATACTTCCCAAGGTGTTTGGTGAAGTCTCCATCTTCTTGCTGCAAGGTGTTGATGGCTCTCTTCACTTCATAGATTCTCGTAAGGTTTGAAGTGTTGCCATACACTCTTTCAAAGTATCCCACAACTGTTTTGGAGTTGTACAGTGTGAATAAGTGTCCATAAGAGGACCATCAAGAGAGCTATGCATGATAGACAGCACCATGAGATCTTCCTGACCCCATTTGCCTTCATCTACTACTACAATCTCCTTGCCATCTTCTCCTTGGGTGATCTGCTGGAGCTGAACTTGAAGTAACATGCTCCCAAAGACCTCTTCCTCCAAGGGCTGCTCTGGTCATTCTAGACCAAGTGATATAGTTTCCGTCCCTTGAGAGTGCATGGAATGTGGACTGCTCAGAGTGCTCCATCTTTACCAAGGCCAAAGGGAAGTTTAAATAATTTTTCAAGAGTTTTTCAATGCTGGAACACTCGAACTCGAGAGAAATCGCTTAGAATCAAGATAAACTCTCAAGAAAATTAAATAGAGACGTAACAGAGTGAGCACAGCCAAGAACAAAGTGAAAGACTCAAGAACGTAGATCTATTATCCAATCGGATAAAAGAAGTTTCAAGAGTAAATTAAGAAAGTAAAGAGATGAATCCACAGAGAAAAGAGAACAGAGTAACTTTATGAAGGAATAAGGGTCTCAAGAGCTTGCAAGCTCTCGATACCATGAAAGTTATATGAAGAACAGAGAAGAACAGAGTGAAGAACAGAGAGAGATAATGGCGAGAGAGAGAGAGAGAGAGAGATAAGGAAGGAGAATACTTTCCCTTGATTAATTCTGTGACATGTTACAAGTTTAAATAGGCAAGTTGCAAGTTGCCTGAGAATAAAGTGTTAGAAAATGAAGAACAGAGTAAGAACACAGCAAGAACAGAGTAAGAGAGAGAGAGAGAGAGAGAGAGAGTTCGACGAGTATGAAGAAAGAGAGAAGGAAGAACTGATTTCCTTGATTGAATTGGTAACATTACAATGTATATTTAAAGACAAATCAGTGACAATGAGGACAAAGAGAATAAGCTTAAACTAATGGGAGCTGGTCGATGATAGTGACCCTTCCTCAACGGCAAGATGGGCATGTGACTTTTAATATATTCAAATCAGCCACTTGCTCCTCTTGTCCAAACTCGCCAACGGTCTTCTTCCTCTTCTAGATCAATCCTTGGCGAGTCTTGATTGTTTCTTCTTGCCTTCCAAGGCACTCTAGGGTAGATATGCTTAACTTGAACTCCAAGGCTGCATGGACGACTTCAGGTCCCAAGTTTGCACATACCGCAAGTGAATCCGGATGTAAGGCTCTCTCTTTGTTGATTTATGTCTTCATGTCAATACTCCCCTCAAGCTTGACCATAAGGCATGGTTAAGCTTGGAACCCATGAAGACATCCCTCATTAAAACCTTTTTGTGTGAAACCCAATGGGACAAAACACACAAGAGGAAAAAGAGTAGATGCTTCATGGCTTAAGGAGATCATGATTCTGACACGCCTATGAGTCCCAATCTTGGATGGATGGACTCACAGACCTTAGTGCTTGCTCCTTTGGTGAAGATATCAGCTAGCTGGTCTTCACTCTGGTAGCAAGGCAAGATGATCTTCGCTCCATCGCTGTCTCACTTTGTGACAATCCACTTCAATGTGTTTTGTTCTCTCATGGAAGACTGAGTTGGATGCTATGTGTATGGCAGCCTGATTATCACAATGCATTGTGATTGGTGTTGCTGTCTCAATGCCCAAGTCTCTTAACAAGTTCCTGATCCGATAAGCTGGTAATTTCTCATTGCTCTATATTTGCCAAAGACTTGAACATGATACCACTTCTTCGCTTGCTCTTCCAAGTGACCAGATTGCCTCCTATGAAGGTACAATAGCCTGTAGTTGACCTCCTGTCCACTCTATCACCAGCCCAATCTGCATCACAATATCCCACAATCCTGTGCTTGTGTTGCAACCCATCCAAACACCTTGACCAGGAGCTTCCTTAGATATCTCATCCTCTCCACCATATTCCAATGGTGAACCTTTGGTGCTTGCATATACTGGCTGACTTGATTCACAGCAAAGCAGATGTCTGGTCTTGTAATAGTGAGGTAGATCAGCTTCCCAACCATTCTTCTATAGAGTTTGAAATCACCAAAAGGAGTATCATCAATCTCCCTCACGCAAGACTTTGTAACCTTCTTCAAGTGGTGTCTTAGCTTACTCTTGCTCCAAGCTTTCCTGCCTCATTAAAAGATCAAGTGTGTACTTTCTTTGAGATAAGAACAGCCCCTCTTAGAGCTGCACATCTCAATCCCTAGAAAGTACTTTAGCTCACCCAAATCTTTAATATCAAAGCTAGATTTAAGGAAAGCTTTAGTAGAAATGATACCTTCCTGTTGCTTCCTGTGATGATAATATCATCCACATAGATCAATATTACCACAATTCCTTGCTTGTTTGAGGGTGAAGAGGGTGTGATCAGCTTCTGATTTTACAAACCCTCTTCCATTGAGAGTTGTACTCCTTGTGGTACCAAGCTCTGGTGATTGTTTTAGACCATAGATAGCCTTCTTCAACCTTAGCACATTTCTGGCTTGACCATGTCTTCCATACCAGGAGGTGGCCTATATACACCTCATCCTCCAGCTCTCTTGTAGAAAGGCATTTTGACATCCATCGCCATAGATCCCATTCCAAGTTTATCGCCAAGGAAAGCACAATCCTTATGGTGTAGCTTAGCTACTGGTGCAAAAGTATCCAGATAGTCTTCTCCATATACTTGTGTATCCTCTCTGCAACTAGCCTTTTCTTCTTCCTTTCTGGCTTTCCATTTGCTAAGTACTTGATGGTGAAGAGTAGGCTGGTGACGCTTTCCTTTGAAGCTCGGCCATACCAAGTGTCATTCTGATCATAGCTCCAACTTCATCTCCAAACGACTTTCTCCACTCATCATGCTCCATAGCCTCTTCATAAGTCTTTGGAACATATTCTTGATCCAGATTAGTGATGAAGGCTACATGCTCTTGAGGGTAGCTTGCAAATGAACAGTTGTTTGATGATGAGCCACCGCATTGCTGTTGAAGTATACCGTGTTGATCCAATTTGATGGGTCTTTCTCACTGTACTTCTTCTCAATGGTTGACTCTGTTCCTCTCCTCTATCACTGCCTCTTCCTGTTCTTGGACATCATTCTGATCTCCACTAGACTGATCAGATTCTGCTCCATCTTGATCATGAACTACCGCTGGATCATCTTCCGAATTTCTGGTGTTGATCCATGCTCATTGCCCCCTCATGATCAGGATGGACTGGGTCCACATTGGTGCTGCTTTTTCATGGTTAATATCCACTGGTGGTGATGGAGATGATGCTGGTGCTGGTGCTACACTGATCTTAGGCTGACTGATCCCCAAATTCTCCAAAATAATTCTCAAGTTGTCTCGCTCTTCAGATGGTCCTTGTGAGAGATCTCTGAGGTCTTCCCAGCCTTTTCTCATCATAGTACCCCTTTGATTCCACAAACTTGACATCCCTTGAGACCATAACTCTTCGAATCTGAATGTAGCATTTGTACCCTTTCTGCAGGAGTGTAGCCTATGAAGATGCCTTTGACACTCTTGGCCTCCAGCTTGTTTCTCTGCTCTCCTGGTGTCAAGACATAGCACACACAACCAAACACACGCAAGTGATCTAATGGAGGTTTGATCTTGTTTAATACCTGAAAAGGAGAGACATCTTTGAGGACTTTGTGGGGATCCTGTTGATCAAATAGCAAGCTGTGATCACAGCATCTCCCAAAACCTCTTTGGGACATTTGTGTGAAACATCATGCTCCTTGCAACCTCCATAAGATGTCCGTTCTTTCTTTCAGCAACTCCATTTTGTTGTGGTGTGTATGGGCAGCTTGTTTGATGGATAATGCCATGGTTTGCTAGGTGTTGTTTGAATGCATTGCTAGTGTACTCCCCACCATTATCAGACCTAAAAATTTTGATCTTGGAATTGAAATGGTTAGTTACATAGTTCTGGAAGTTAACAAAAGCTTCTAAAACTCTATCTTTACTTTTAATCAAGCAGGAGCCAAGTATACTTTGATTTCTCATCTATGAATGTCACAAAATATTTATGGTTTTCTCTAGATGCACAAGGAGCAGTCCATACATCAGAATGTGTTGACATGAAGCAAATAAGAGATTCAATATCAGACATGAACCTATAGAAGGCATTGATGAAGAGAGCAAGGCAAGACACGCTTGTGGTATGATCAAACTACTGTCCGTACAAGTTATGATCACTCAACCTACCGTGGCTTGCAAGACAAAGAAAAGACTTAGCCTAAGAGGAAACAGTATTTAAATGAGCTAGAAGTGTGGAGCATGTCGACACAAGAGTAGAGAGACGTTAGGAAGTGTCACGGTGGACTTAAGGAGAATCAGAGGAGAGAAGACCGTTGTGAAAGGTCACTTTCACTCCGCTTAACGGCACCGGCCAGAACTCTCTCCCATTTGTTTATTGCTCATTGTACTATCTCTTAATTGTTTAATTGTTTCTCTCATGGCAACTTGCGATCTGTCTTGCCTTTAAATAGGCTGTAACATGTTCTAAATTAATCCAAGGAAATATGTTCCTCTTTAGTCATTCATCTCTCTCTTTCTGAACTCTCTCTCTTTATCTCTTTCTCTCAGTTCAAATCCTTCTTGCTCATAATCTGCAACACAAATCTACCCTATTCTTCTTATAATCTTATATGGTATCAGAGCAACAAGCTCTTGAACCTACTCTTCTTCATCTACTGTTCTTAATTCTCTCCATCTCTTAAATCCTTCTCTCTCACGTTCTTGTGTTCTTGAGTGAAGGCAAAGATGGATAGCAACAACAACAACAACCGGACTCTCAGCATTCCTGTGACCTTAAAGGAGTTAACTACCTCTTATGGGCCAGGATGGTGAAATTGCCCTGGAGGAAAAGGTTTATGGAGCCATGTCTCAGAAACAGCTCCAAAGCAAACTATCCAAGGAGAAGATGGAAAGGAGATGGTGGTAGCTGATGAAGGTAAATGGGGTCAGGAAGATCTCATGGTGCTCACAGCCCTCCTTAGCTCCCTGGAACCAGCTATTATGGAGTCTTACTCATACTGTGAGACCACCAAGCAGTTGTGGGATACACTCTACAAAGTGTATGGAAATGTCTCCAACCTTACTAGAGTTTTTGAAGTGAAAAGGGCCATCAATGCTCTCAGCCAAGGAGATGAGGAGTTTCAACCTCATTTCGGCAAGTATAGGTCTCTTTGGGCAGAGTTGGAGTTACTAAGACCTCACACAACTGATCCAGCCACCCTCTTAACAAAGTGAAGAGGACAAAGTGTTTGGTCTGCTCACTCTAAACCCATCTTATGGAAGCCTGATTAAGCACATCTTGAGAGCTGATAAGCTACCTGACCTGGATGAAGTATGTGCTCAAATCCAGAAGGAGGAAGGCTCAGTAGGCCTGTTTGGGAGTAAAGGAGACTTAACTATGGCTCACCAAGTGAGGAAGCGATGTGAAACAAGGCTGACTTACAAGCGAGGATGAGAAGAAGGTCTTGATATGTGAGCATTGCAAGAAGAAAGGCCACATGAAAGACAAGTGCTGGATTCTCCACCCTCACCTTAAGCCAAACAAGTTCAAGGAGCCACGCTTTCAGGATGCAAGAGCCCACCTCTCAACTGATGGAAATGAGCGGTGACTCCAAGCTGGTGTGCTCTAATAATAATGGTGGAGGAAGTGCTATGGCCTCTACATCAATGTACTCCACGGCAAGGACCAACCAGGATGAGATAATCAGTGCTCTCATCAAGGCCTTGAAAGATAACTCTGGTATACCTAAAACTCTTGGTTTTCACACAATGCTTGTCTGCTGAGAATTCTAGAAACATTTTTAGAAATACTAGACCATTGATTATTGACTCTGGTGCTTCTCACCACATGATTAGTGATTCTAGTTTAATTAAAAATGTGAAACCAGCATTAGGAATGTGATGATAGCAAATGGTGATAAAATCCCTATAAGAGGTATAGGTGAATTGAAATTGTTTGATAAAGTATCTAAGGCATTCTACATGCCCACCTTTGCTTCAAACCTGGTTTCGTTAAAAGGCCACAAATGATTTAAATTGCCATGTTACATTCACCCCTAATGAAGTTTATTTTCAGGATATTGAGTCAAGTAAGTTGCTTGGCAAGGGTGTAACCAAGGGAGACTTGTATTTGCTTGAGGACACTCGGCCAACTTGATTTATCTTGCTATTTCAATTCTGTTTCTCAATTCCCTAAAGATGTAATATGGCATGCTAGATTAGGACATCCTCATTCTCGTGCCTTGAACATCCTGTTACCTAGCATTTCTTTTAAAAGTGATTGTGAGGCTTGTATCTTAGGAAAGCATTGTAAGAGTGTCTTTCTAAATCAATGACCATCTATGATAATTGCTTTGATTTAATTCATTCTGATGTGTGGACTGCCCTCTGTGCATCTAGAGAACAACATAAATACTTTGTGACATTCATAGATGAAAAATCTAAGTACACATGGATCACACTTCTTGCAATCAAAAGATAGGGTGCTAGAAGCTTTTAAAAATTTTCAAAACTATGTCACTAACCATTTCAATGTTAAGATTAAGATTCTTAGATCGATAATGGTGGTGAATACACTAGCACACCTTCAAACAACATCTAGCTGCCCATGGGATCATCCAACAAACCAGTTGCCCTTACACACCTCAACAAAATGGTGTGGTGAGAGAATAGGCACTTAATGGAGGTAGCTAGGAGCATGATGTTCCATGGTAATGTGCCTAAAAGATTTTGGGAGATGCAGAGTCACGCCACTTACCTTATCAACCGCACACCTACAAGAGTGCTTCAAGATGCCACTCCATATGAGGTACTGACCAAAACCAAACCTAAAATAGATCATTTCGTGTGTTTGGGTGTGTGCTGTCTTAGTTCGGGGAGAACTCGAAACAAGTTAGAGGCGGCACAAAGGCAATGTTTATGGGTATTCAACACATCAGAAAGGGTACAAATGCTATGTTCGGACACTAGAGTGTTAGTCTCCAGGGATGTCAAGTTCATAGAATCAACAGGCTATTATGAGGAGCGAGTTGGGGAGAACTCAAGGATCTATCTCAATCGCCGCAGGCGAGCCAACAACTTGAGAGTAATCATGGAAAGGCTTGGCATCAGTTTACCAAGGGAACGAGAGAAGGTCAGGAAGGAACCCACAAGCTGTAGAAGAGGCAGTAGAAGATGTGGAAGTTCCTCATCCTGATCATGAGGTAATGGAAATGATGAGCGTCTGCGCCAGCTCAACGATGATGAGCAGTCTGCGCCAGCTCAACGAAGACAACTCAGTAGTTCATGATCAAGATGAGATACAACCAGAATCAGAACTGGAGATTCAAGTGGAGGAGCCAGACCATGGAAATGAAGCAGAACGGAGAGATACAGCCCTTGAGAAGGAGCACCAGGATCGAGGAGACCAGCTTCAAACCGGATCAACACAAGAGTATACTTCAATGCTAAGCTGTAGCTCATCCAACCAGTGCTGTTTGCTCGCTGCCAACTATCGAAGAGCATCAAACATTTATCAGTGAGTTGGATCAAGAATATATTCCAAGGACATATGAAGAAGCTATGCAACATGAGGAATGGAGAGCATCAGTTGGAGATGAGATGGGAGCCATGATCAAGAATGACACATGGTTTGAGACAGCCCTTCCCAAAGGAAAGCGTGCGGCTGTTATATACAATCAAGTATGGAGCCAATGGCAAGCCAGAAAGAAGGAAGACAAGATTAGTGGCAAGAGGGTACACTCAGGTCTATGGTGAAGATTATCTAGACACCTTTGCACCAGTGGCTAAGCTGCACACTATAAGGATCCTCTATCTCTTGCTGTCAACCTTGAGTGGGATCTATGGCGATGGATGTGAAGAATGCTTTCTTCAAGGAGAGTTGGAAGATGAAGTCTACATGAGACCACCTCCTGGCCTAGAAGATATGGTGAAACCAGGAAATGTCTTAAGACTAAAGAAGGCTATCTATGGCTTGAAGCAATCTCCAGAGCCTGGTACCACAAACTAAGCACAACACTCAATGGGAGAGGTTTTGTGAAGTCTCAAGCAGATCATTCTCTCTTCACACTGACCAGCATCCAAGGCATTGTAGTCATCTTGGTGTATGTGGATGATATCATCATCACGGTAATAACCAGGAAGGTATCTCCTCAACTAAAGCTTACCTTAAAACAGCCTTTGATATTAAGGACACGGGAGAGTTAAAGTACTTCCTAGGGATTGAATTGTGCCCTCCAAGGAGGGCCTCTTCTTATCCCAAAGGAAGTACACACTTGATATTTTAAATGAGGCAGGAGATCTTGGAGGTAGACAGGCCAAAACACCATTAGAAGAAGGCTACAAGGTGCTGCGAGAGGGGGAGTATGATGCAACTCCCTTCACTGATGTCAAGAAGTATAGAAGAATGGTTGGGAAGCTCATCTATCTCACTATCACTCGGCCAGATGTGTGTTTTGCTGTGAACCAAGTAAGCCAGCATATGCAAGCCCCCAAGATACATCACTGGAATATGGTGGAGAGAATCTTGAGATACTTAAGAGCACACCTGGTCGGGGAGTATGGATGGCGTGTAACAAGAACACTGAGGTTGTGGGGTATTGTGATGCTGATTGGGCTGGAGATAGAGTGGATAGAAGATCAACTACAGGCTATTGCACCTTTATTGGAGGGAAGTCACATGGAAAAGCAGAAAGTGGTGTCTTGTTCAAGTCTGAGAGAGTATAGATCAATGAGAAAACTTACAAGTGAGCTCATATGGATCAAGGGACTGCTGAAAGACTTGGGGATTGAAATCACTACACCAATGACTATGCATTGTGACAACCAGGCTGCCATACACATTGCATCCAACTCAGTCTTTCATGAGAGGACAAAGCACATAGAAGTAGACTGCCACAAGGTGAGACAGCCGTGGAACAGCAAGTGATTCTTCCATGTTATACTAGAAGTGAAGATCAACTTGCTGACATCTTCACCAAGGCAGCAAGCATCAAGGTCTGTGAGTTCATTCATCCTAAGCTTGGACTCATAGATCTCACATGTCACTGATCCTCTCACCATGAAGTATTCTACTCTTTTCCTTTGCTTGGTTTTATCCCAAGTGGTTTTTCCAAGTAAAGGTTTTAATGAGGGAATGCTTCAGTGTCAAGCTTGATCAAATCCTATTATCAAGCTTGAGGAAGTGTTGACATGAAGCAAATAAGAGATTCAATATCAGACATGAACCTATAGAAGGCATTGATGAAGAGAGCAAGGCAAGACACGTTTGTGGTATGATCAAAGAACTACTGTCCGTGCAAGTTATGATCACTCAACCTACCGTGGCTTGCAAGACAGAGAGAAAGACTTAGCCTAAGAGGAAACAGTATTTAAATGAGCTAGAAGTGTGGAGCATGTCGACACAAGAGTAAGAGAGACGTTAGGGAAGTGTCACGGGTGGACTTAAGGAGAATCGAGAGGAGAGAGAAGTTGTGAAGGTCACTTTCACTCCAACTTGAGCCTGACCGTGAGCTCTCTCCCATTTGTTTATTGCTCATTGTACTTCTCTTAATTGTTTAATTGTTTCTCATGGCAACTTGCGATCTGTCTTGCCTTTAAATAGGCTGTAACATGTTCTAAATTAATCCAAGGAAATATGTTCCTCTTTAGTCATTCATCTCTCTCTTCTGAACTCTCTCTCTCTTTATCTCTTTCTCTCGGATTCAAATCCTTCTTGCTCATAATCTGCAACACAAATCTACCCTATTCTTCTTATAATCTTATAGAATGCACTAGATCAAAGCACTTTTCATAAATAGTCATAGATTGAGGAAAAACAGATTTGCAATGTTTGCCAAGGATACAAGCCTCACAATTCATTTTGGAAAGATAAATTAGGCAACATTAAACTCAAAGCACGAGCATGGGGATGGCCTAATCTAGCATGCCATAACACATTACTAGCTAAAAGCAATTGGCGGAGGATAAATCTGATAGAGTGGTGTCTTCAAGCAAATAAAGTTCTCCCTTGCTCACACCCTTTCCAAGCACCTTACTGGTCTTAATATCCTGAAAGCAAACATCATTAGGACTGAAAATAACATTGCAATTCAGATCATTAGTTGCTCTCTTAACAGATAATAAATTTGATGTGAAGGCAGGCATATAGAATGCTTGAGACTCTTTATTAAACAAGTTCAGATTTCCTACTCCCTCAATTGGAATTCTATCACCATTTGCAATCACAACACTGCCTAGAGCTGGTTTAATATCATTAATCAGTTTAGCATCCCTAATCATATGGTGAGAAGCTCTGAATCAATGATTAAAGGTCAAGCATGTGGGAGGCATTGTGCATAAATTTAAAGCATTAATACTTTGGTTACCAGAGTTTGCATTGAGGGCTTTGATCAAGGCCTCAATGTCTGACTTCCTGATGAATGCATCCTCATGGAGTGGCTGGGGATGGCGTGGGAAGTGGAGCCACCAGTGTGGGTTGTAGAGATCAATGCCTTCCCATCATCTCCCATGCATGTAGCTTGTGCTGGCTGCTCCTGAGCTCTTGCTTCATGGGCTCTGGCTGGTAGGGCTTGTTAGCTGAGGCTGGTGCGAGATGAGGATGAAGAATCCAGCAGTTGGTCTTGGAGTGTCCTTTGTACTTGCAATGCTCACAAGTTACTGACTTGTCTCCTCCTCTCTTGGTTTGAAGTGAGCTTTGTTAGCGAAGCACTTTCTACCTTCTCAGCCTTGTGAACCATAGATAACTCCTTTTCCACCACCAAAGAGTCCATCTGAGCCTATCTCCTTTTGAAGTTGAGCACACACTTCATCATAGCTGGAAGCTCCTTTTCTCTCAAAATGTGCTGACCACATCATTGAAGCTTGGACTGAGTGTAAAAATAGTCCAAAGACCTTGTCTTGCTCGCCTTCAAGAGTTCCAGGATCATTGGAGCTTGGCCTTAGCATCTCTAGCTCAGACCATAGCTGACTGTACTTCCCAAGGTGTTTGGTGAAGTCTCCTTCTTCTTCTGCTGAGTTGTTGATGGCTCTCTTCACTTCATAGATCCTGGTAAGGTTTGAAGTGTTGCCATACACTCTCTCATAGAGTATCCCACAACTGCTTTGGAGTTTCACAGTGTGAGTAAGTATCCATAAGAGGACCATCAAGGGAGCTATGCAGGATAGACAACACCCAGGGAGGTCTTCTGACCCCATTTGCCTTCATCTACCACTCAATCTCCTTGCCATTTTCTCCTTGGGTGATGCTTTGGTGCTTGGAGTAACATGCTCCCAAAGACCTCTTCCTCCAAGGGCTGCTCTGGTCATTCTAGACCAGGTGATGTAGTTTCCTGGTCCCTTGAGTGTGCATGGTATGTGAACTGCTCTGTGGTGCTCCATTTCTTGGTAGGCCAAGAGTATTTTGAATTTTCAAGGCTGGATTTGAGATAAAAGAACTTCAGGCCAGAGAACTCAAGACTAGAATTAAGATAAACTCTCAAAGAAAAATAAATGGAGACAGAACAGAGTGAACACAGCTTGAATAAAACTCAAGAAAACTCAAGAACACAGATTTATATCCATGGATAAAAGGAATCTGGAGAAAATTAAGAAAGTAAATGGATGAATCCAAAGAGAAAAGACACCAGAGTTGATTTGCGGAAGAAAATGAGGGTCTCAAGAGCTTTCAAGCTCTGATACCATGTTAGAAAATGAAGAACAGTAAGAACACAGCAAGAGCGAGTAAGAGAGTTCGTGAGTATGAAGAAGAGAGAGGAAGAACTGTTTCCTTGATTGAATTGGTAACATTACAATGTATATTTAAAGACAAATCAGGACAATGAGGACAAAGAGAATAAGCTTAAACTAATGGGAGCTGGTCGATGATAGTGACCCTTCCTCAACGGAGATGGGCATGTGACTTTTAATATATTCAAATCAGCCACTTGCTCCTCTTGTCCAAACTCGCGGTCTTCTTCCTCTTCTAGATCAATCCTTGGCGAGTCTTGATTGTTTCTTCTTGCCTTCCAAGGCACTCGGGTAGATATGCTTAACTTGAACTCCAAGGCTGTGCAGGACAGACTTGTGTCCCAAGTTGCACATACTGCAAGTGAATCCGGATGTAAGGCTCCTCTTCTCTTTGTTGATTTATGTCTTCATGTCAATATAAAGAATGATAAACAAATAAACTCATAAACAAAGAAAAGAATAAACTAATGATGCTCTCGAGGGAAAGGGACAGTGAAACGGCTCCTTCCCCTTAAGTGGAACATGTGATCTTCCCATATTTGAATTCAGCACCTGCAAGCTTCCAGGATCTCTCTTGCTTGACCTCTCCTTTGTTGATTTAAACCAATGCCTTGCCTTCCAAACTAAGCTAGGTCTCCTTTGCTTGCTTGTAGGTCAAGCATTGTCGGATCTTGTAACACAAGCTTGTAAGGATCACATGTTCTTCACGCCTACATGCTTCTCTTCTCTTTACTTCCTCATGACTCCATGTTAATACATGTCTTCATGTCAATATTTCCAAGTAAAGGTTTTAATGAGGGAATGCTTCATGGTTTCCAAGCTTGACCAGTCCCTATGGTCAAGCTTGAGGGGAGTGTTGACATGAAGCAATAAAGATGAAGTATCTTTACAAGAAGAGCTGAAGCAAAGCATGAGAAGAAGCGAGAGTATCGGGATCATTCTTGAAGTTACCTTGATCACCAAGTCCGTCCAGTACAACCTAGGGCACTCAACGTGACTTGCAAGCAAAGGAAGTGGAGAATGAGTTTGAATTAGCTCAATCCGACCAGAAGCAACTTACCTTGATTTATCTTAAGCAATGTGAACGTTGGGGACATGGCTCACGTGAATGGTGAAGGTTGCAATGCCTAGACAACCGTTGGGACATGTCATTTTCAGTCTGGTTTGCCTGCACACAGCCAGTGGTCCTATCTCACTTGTTTATTATTTCTCCAGGGCTTGCTTAGTTTATTATTTTCTTTCTTGTCAAGTTGTGACTTCTTTAGCCTATCTTAAGGTTGTATCCACACCCTAAATGAATTAAGCAAACAATGTTTCCCATCTATCTCTCTCTCAATCTCGCAACTCTCTCTCTCTCTCTCTCTTGCAATGTTCTTCATCTAGAATCCACTAAATCTCATATTCTTTCAAAAGGAAGCTTCCTGATCTTGAAGATGTATGTTCCTTGAGAAGCAAGCCTAATACATTTAAGCTCAAGGAGTTTGAGCACCAAGTGATTCAAGGAAGAACAATTTATTCAGCTCAGTGGAGATTCAATGAAGGAGGAACATGGAGGAGTAACCACGATGGTCCAGCGACCAGAAGAGACCTTGATTCCTTTATCAAAGGCGCGAGGCCCTTATCTCACCAAAGGAGGCTGGTATACACTCTCTTGACTCTAAACCCATTATTATAGATTCGAGCTAGCCATCACATGTTTAGTGATAGGAACTTGATCAGTGATATCCAGCCTGCCGAGGGAATGTTATTATAGCAAATGGTGATAAGGTGAAGATAGAAGGAACGAGGGAACCTTAGGTTGTTTGATAGGGAATCTACGCCTTATATATGCCTCGGTTACATCTAATTTGCTATCGTGAGGAAGGATCTTGTTGATCTGAGTTGTCGGTTGTCTTCGAACCGGATGAGGTTGAGTTTCAAGACTTAAAGGCAGGCATGTTATTGGAAAAGGTCACAGCCATCGAGGAACTATATCATCTTGAGAAAGCTATCGAATCTGCTTCTTCATTTTGCATGGTCGGTACATCTCTTGGAGTTGAGAGCACCATATGGCATGCTAGATTGGGACATCCTCATACTAGAGCTTTAAATCTGATGCTTCCTGGAGTGGTCTTTAAGAATGATGAGTGTGAAGCTTGCATCTTGGGGAAGCATTAGACAGATCTTTCAAGGTCAGCACTATCATGAGAAGTGTTTCGACGGTTCACTCGATGTGTGGACTGCTCCTTGTATGTCCAGAAAATCATAAATACTTTGTCACCTTCATTGATGAGAAGTCCAAGTACACATGGGTGACACGTCTGATCCCAGGGCGAGTCTTGGAAGCCTTCGAATTTTCAGTCTCATGTTGCCAACAATTTGGTGCTAAGTTGAAGATTCTCGAGTCGGATAATGGTGGAAGTACACAAGTCAAGCATTGAAGCAATACCTAGCACAACATGGGATTATTCATCAAACTAGCTGTCATATACTCCTCGTGAAAATGGAGTTGCTGAGAGGAAGAACAGCACGATGGAAGTGGTAGATCGATGATGTTTCACATGAATGTCCCAAAGAGGTTAAGGTGATCTTTGTGATGTGCTTGCTACGATCAATAGGACTCCAACTAAAGTCCTCAGCGACCTCTCTCCTTTTGAAGTCCTCAACAAGAGCAAGCCATCTCACGGATCACTTGCGTGTGTTTGGATGCATTTGCTGTCTTGGTACCGGAAAGCGGAGGAATAAGCGATCTTTAGAAGCTCAAAGGCTATGCTCATTGGTTATTCTCCAACACAAAAGGGTATAAATGCTATGATCGATGGCAAGAAGAGTTCTAATATCAAGAGATGTGAAGTTTTGGAAACAAAGGGGTATTATGAGGAAAAGAGTTGGGATGAATTGATGGATCTGTCTCGACCATCGAGACAATGCCACCAATCTCGGAGGATATTGGAGAGTCTTGGTATTAACATGCCTCAAGGGAATCAGGACACAAGAGCCGCATCATCTGAAGCTGCATTTGGTCGAAAATGTGATTGATGAAAATGGAGTTGATGTAGGCGAGAGAATCGAGGAAACCATTCATCACGATCACGAAGGGGAATCAACATGAATCGATCGCGATAAATCTGATCTTGTACGAAGGCTCATGATAGAAGTTCATGATCAGGATGAAAGCAACAAGATTCAGTCTGGTGAGGATATACATCAGGTCGGACACTTAGAATCTGAGGATCGAAAGCGCAAATGGCTGGATCAACCAAGAGTATATTTCAATCTTTGAAGCGGTGGCTCATCATAATAAGTGCGGTATGCTCCCTTGCTCAATATCGAGAAGAGCATCAGAGTATTCATTGGAATTGGATCAGGAATACATTCAAAGATCATATGAAGAGGCTATGCAACATGAGGAGTGGAGAGCATCATTTGGAGATGAGATGGGTGCTATGATCGAAATGATACATGGTTTGAGGCTGAGCTTCCCAAGGCAAGAAAGCGTTGACAAGCAGCCTATACACCATCAAGTATGGAGCTAATGGAAAGCCAGAGAGGAAGAAGACAAGGCTGGTTGCAAGAGGATACACTCAGTGCATGGTGAAGATTATCTGATACTTTTGCACCGGTCAAAGCTGCATACTATATGTGAGTTTTTGAGATCTGACTCATAAGTGTGTGTGTGTGTGTAAGAACTCAATGGAGCAACAAGAGTTTGTTAATGGCGATTTAGAGAGAGAGAGATAGATGAGAGTTTGTTTAGGTGTGTAGATAAGTGTATAAGAGACTAAGAACAAGAGATTAAGAGACTAGAGATTGGTAACCAGAATAGAGATTATGAAGTGGAGAGGAAGCCCCCACTTACTCCGAAGTTACAAATTCGTCCATACACATGCCTTATATAGGCTTTACAAGTTTGCAACATTAGAAACCTAAATCTAATGGATAAAAGTGACTGAATAGAAATGGATGGCTAGGATGGAGTCTGGTGGGTTGTTGAGGATGTGATGGATGCTGATTGGTTGATTCAAACGGTGAAAGGAAGGCTGCTCTCTCATTGGCTCCTCATAGGCTCCCATGTATCTTCCCACTTCTTTGGCTAGATACATGGTCTTCTTCTTCACTTCAGCTCATGCCAGCATGACAGACTGACCTTATCCACACACGTCCATAAGCTCAGCCAGATCAAGTTGCATCTCTTCATGCTGAACCGGCCTTCTATCTTTGCACTTCTTCATTTCAGGTTGATCGAGGAGCAAATGCGATTCGATGAGTGGGACCTTTGTCCGATACCTGCCCATTTTTTGCACCAACTCCCAGACTTCTCAAATGGTTGATCCATACATGAATTGGGTCGCCTAAGTTTGCACCCGTCGTGCCGTCAGAACCTCAGGGCCTATCTTTGCACCATCACCCAATCTCTCCAAATGGTGTCTCAGTCCCTCCTGGACTTAAACCTATCTTTGCACAAACTTCAGGACACTATTAGACTCCTGCGAAGCCTTTCGAACACTCACGAACGACAGACAATCTCACGGAAGTCTTGCCCTATTCTTGTACAAGACCCAAACTCGACCCAACTCCTCCTTTGGCTCCATTTCTTTCTTCAGTCAACCTCCCCTCGAAGCTTGACTACAGGTGATCCTAAGTCAAGCTTCTGAAAAGAATCCCTCGTTAAAACCTTACAAGGAAAACCCTTTGGGACAAAACCTTGTAAGGGAAAAATAGGTTCCTCAAGGCACGGGGATTGGCCGTAAGTCTTTGTGCCTTACCAGCAATGTAAGGAACACAAAGGCTGTGGATCATAAGCCCTCATGTGATGCAAGGTTGATCACATCTTCCCTTGCTCATCATCCAGACTCATCTTGTACTCTTCCCACTGATCTTCTTAGCTTCATATGGAACCATCAGATCATCCTCCAAAGAGTATCAGTACTTGTGTCTCTCTTGAAGCCTTCTCACACTCCCCTCAAGCTTGACCATGTGGAACAAGTCGAAGCTTGGAAGAACCTCCTGATGCTCACTGCCATCCACCTTCTTGAACTGGCTTCATGTGATCATTGAAGCCTTCTCAACACTCCCCTCAAGCTTGACCGTGTGGACAAGTCGAGCTTGGGGCTTAACTTCATGATCACACCATCAGACCTTGCAGCACCTTGAACTTGCCATCTCCATGGAATGCTTGTGGAACCTTCAGCTACCTCTTGGACTGCTCACCTAGAAGCCTCCTTGATTGTGTAGCTCCATCATCTTCACACAAAGCCAAGAGTGCTCTGAACACTCTCTTGTTCTTCCCACGGTCGGATGACTCCTTCTCCATCGGTTGCTTGTGGCCTTCTTCTTCGCTCACTTAACTCCCTCCTCGAGCTTGGATAGAATGAGGGTCCAAGCTTGGAAGTGAGCTTCAGTAAGTCTTCATTATTCTTTCAGTGTGCTGGCCCTCTCTACACCGAGAATATACACTTCTTGTGTAGGCTCGAAATGTAGGCAAGTAGCTGCCACCACTTCTTTCTTCTCTTCAATGTGTCCTCTCCTGTATGCTCCAGGAATGTACATCTTTTGTGTGAGGCTCTGATGCATAGGCTGTGAACAACTCATCGAGGAGATACACCATTGTAGAAAACCTACCTCTTGGATTGGTGATGAACTAAGAACACTTCACGTGAACCGAAACACCACTCAAACTCCAGCAAAGATTAATCATAGGTGCATTGGGTCAGTCCTTGATGAATCATCAAGCTTGAACACCAATGTCTTTTAAAGCATGCAAGATCAACCAAGACAATCAAGTTCACATCTTTGCAAGCTAAACTCTCTAAGTACTAGCATGATCATCCGCAGACTCATTACAAGTTACTTAGCAACTCTTGACAGCTCCTTTACTCAGCTACTAGACATGAATCTGTGCCTCAATGTAAGGTAACTTCAAGACACAATGCATCAACTTTAAGTTGGTTTCAATACATGTATGCAAGCTAAACAAGCATCCTGATGAACCAGAGTTATGCATATGCAATCTCACACCATGCTTCAACCTTAAGTGATATCAAGATATGAAAGCTACTGAAAAATATAATACAATCAGTCATCTCAGCACAACTCATACATGAATCAGGTTAAGCATTATTTAAACAACTCTCTAAGCATTTTTAAACACTCTCAACCAGTTAACAATACTCTTGAAGCAACCAGGGACAGATTCAAATCATTTTAATTTGCAATCTTAAACAATCCTCGGTTTCAATCAACAACACAACATCACAATCAGATCATATGCTCAAGCTTTTAACTAAAGGAAAGAGATTCAGCTCACAGCCAAGGAACCTGTGCTAGTTCCTTGAATCTCCATGGTACATGGCAAAGTTTGAGCTGTTGGTGTCGACCCAACATCTCCTTCTTCCATTAACCATCCTCTTAAACCCTCCATGTCAAAGATCCCACCTTTCTTCATGTTTGTACTCTCCACACCAGATCCAGTTGAAAGCTTTCAACTTTCTTCTTAAACAGTGAATAAGAATGGCTTGGGCATGCTTCCAATGGCCTTCTTTCTTCAAGGGAGACCATGAGAGAGTGGAGAACGACCAAGGACAGCTTCTGGACGCCATGGATGAGCACACCATCTTCTTGAAGAGGTTAAACAGCAGGCTGGACAGTAGCTTCTTCTTGGTTTGGAAATGACATGAGAGTGAGCCTTGAGCTTAGCGAAGCAAGAACCAGATTCAGATGAACCTACGATACCATGTGAGTTTTACAAGAGATCTCAACTCTATAAGTGTGTGTGTGTGTGTAAGAACTCCAATGGAGCAACAAGAGTTTGTTAATGGCGATTTAGAGAGAGATAGATGAGAGTTTGTTTAGGTGTGTGAATAAGTGTATATAAAGACTAAAACAAGAGATTAAGAGACTAGAGATTGGTAACCAGAATAGAGATTATGAAGTGAGAGGGAAGCCCCTTACTCCCTTAAGAGTTACAAATCGTCCATACACATGCCTTATATAGGCTTTACAAGTTTGCAACATTAGAAACCTAAATCTAATGGATAAAAGTGACTGAATAGAAATGGATGGCTAGGATGGAGTCTGGTGGGTTGTTGAGGGCGTGATGGATGCTGATTGGTTGATTCAAACTGGTCAAAGGGAAGGCTGCTCTCTCATTGGCTCCTCATAGGCTCCCATGTATCTTCCCACTTCTTTGGCTAGATACATGGTCTTCTTCCTTCACTTTACAGCTCATGCCAACTCATGACAGACTGACCTTATCCACACCGTCCATAAGCTCAGCCAGATCAAGTTGCATCTCTTCATGCTGAACCGGCCTATCTTTGCACTTCTTCATTTCAGGTTGATCCGAACAGAATGCGATTCGATGAATGCGGACCGCCTGTCGATACCTCGCCTATTTTTGCACCAACTCCCAGACTTCTCAAATGGTTGATCCATACATGAATTGGGTGCCCTAAGTTTGCACCGTCCGTACGCCGAACCTCGGGCGCTATCTTTGCACCATCACCCAATTCTCTCCAAATGGTGTCTCAGTCCCTCCTGGACTTAAACCATCTTTGCACAAACTTCAGGACACATTAGACTCCTCTGAAGCCTTTCGAGAACTCTGAAATCTTTGACGGACAATCTCGGAAGTCTTGCCTATTCTTGTACAAGACCCAAACTCAACCCACTCCTCCTTTGGCTCCATTTCTTTCTTCAAGTCAACACTATAAGGATTCTTCTATCAATTGCTGTCAACTTAGAATGGGATCTATGGCAGATGGATGTGAAGAATGCCTTTCTACAAGGAGAGTTAGAAGATGAAGTGTATATCGACCTCCTCACGTGCGAAGACATGGTGAAACCAGAGGAATGTTCGAGATTGAAGAAGGCAATATATGGCTTGAAGCAATCACCAGAGCCTGGTATCACAAGCTGAGCACAACTCTCAATGGAAGAGGTTTTGTGAAGTCTGAAGCTGATCACACCCTCTTCACCTAACCAGTCAACAAGGCATTGTGGTCATTCTGGTATATATGGATGATATTATCATCACGGCGGTGACAAGGAAGGTATCAACTTGACTAAAGCTTTCCTTAAGACATCTTTTGATATCAAAGACTTGGGGAGTTAAAGTACTTCTAGGGATTGAGATATGTAGATCGAAAGAAGGACTGTTCTTATCCCAAAGAAAGTACACTCTTGATTTGCTGAATGAGGCAGGTGATCTTGGAGCAAGAGTAGCAAAGACTCCACTTGAAGATGGCTATAAAGTATTGCGTGAGGGGAGTTTGAAGACAAACCATGGAGATGTGAAACACTATAGAAGAATGGTTGGGAAGCTGATCTACCTCACCATCACCGGACCCGGATGTGTGTTTTGCGGTTAATCAAGTCAGTCGACACATGCAAAACCCAAGATACATCAACTGGAATATGGTGGAGAGGATCTTGAGATATCTAAGAAGCACCAGGTCGAGGAGTTTGGATGGGATGCAGATGGAAGCGAGATCACTGGATATTGTGATGCAGATTGGGCAGGAGATAGGGTTGATAGGAGATCGACTTCTTAGATGCACACCTATTGGAGCAACTTAGTCACTTGGAAGAGCAAGCGAGAAGATAGTATCATGTTCAAGTCTTTGAGATATAGAGCAATGAGGAAGCTTACTAGTGAGCTCATCTGGATCGAGAACCTTAGAGACTTGGGCATAGAGTATAACTCTATCACCATGCACTGCGACAACCAGGCTGCCATTCATATAGCATCAACGGTATGTTCCATGAGAGGACTAAACACATAGAAGTGGATTGCCACAAAGTGAGACAAGCGATTGGAGCAACAAATCATCCTACCTTGCTAGCACTAGAAGTGAAGACCAGCTGGCTGACATTTTCACAAAGGCAGCAAGCAGCAAAGTCTGTGAGTTCATCCATTCAAAGCTTGGACTCATAGAACTCACATCTAAATGACTTTCTATCATGGAGACTTCTACTCTTTTTCCTTGGTGTGTTTTGTCCCCTGGTTTTGCACATCAAGGTTTTAATGAGGAAGTTATTCATGATTCAAGCTGACTGGTTCCCAAAGTCGAAGCTTGAGGAAATGTTGAGATGAAGAAGAAATAAAGCGATGTTGATATGAAGAAGAGATGAGCACCGCGGTTTGAAGAAGTGAAGTCTGTCCGTACAACTCTCTATTGTAACCTAGCTTGGATTAAGTCAAGGAAGGTAACCTGTGTCCCAAAGACATGCCTCATGAGCCAAAGAGACGTTGGGGGTTTGGTTGACCAGCTCTGAAGTTTGAATGGATTTAAATAAGGAGATCACATGTTACGCATAAGATCGTATTTGTTGAGGACCTGTCCTATCTCTCCACCAGTGTGTTGTCCTCTTGCTTATTATTTTACTCTTTTGCTTGTCTTTTATGTTAGGCAAGTTGCCTATATATTGTAAACATCGAATGAATTAATCTAGGAATTATTCTCCTTCTCTCTCTCAATTTGAAATCCACTCTCTCTCTTCCTCTCTCTCTCTTGTTCTTCATGTTCTTGAGTTTCCAGCATTACTTTCTTGAGTTTCCAGCAATAAACTACCTATAAATCTCTTATTCTCACACACAGTAGCTGTATGCTTCAAGAGGCGGACTTGAGGGCGCTGAAGCGAGAGCACCATCAGTCTTCTTGAACCCACTTCTTTGCATCAACCACGCTAGAGTCTTCCCACCACTTTCTTCATCTTCTTTTCACTGGTCACTGGCGTTGGACCATCATCAGTGATGTGGCTCCACAGCCCTAACCTTCAATAGCAGTCTTCACAAGTCTAGACCACAGCAAGTAGTTTGAACCACCTTTCAAGCAGGAATGACGTAAAGCTTGCTAAAGTTGTTTGCATCCATCTTCACTTCTATGAACTTGAAATGACCTTCAAAGCTTCAACCTTGTAACTCAGCTCAAGAACACCAGCCCCAGATCTTAAGAACACGAACTCGAAGAACCAGAACCAAAGATCTCAACTTTATCACAAGAACAACTTCGGAAAAGCCACAAGAACACAAAAGAGAAAGAAATGATGAAGAATGAAAGAGATCTCTTAATACCAAAGCCAACCAGGCTCGATACCATGAAATCTTTTGAGAATAGAGATGGTATTAAGAGATTAAGATAGATCAGAGAGTATAAAGAGAATAAGAGTTTAAAGAGAGAGAGAGAGATTATAAGGTAAACATGTTTAAGAGACTTTGAATATCATGATGAACAAGAGAGTCATTAAGAGTGTATAAATCGCCAACTACATAATGGGGAGGTGATTACATATTTATACTAAGAGACATAAGGGTTTAATGAGACTAAGCACTGTAGAAGTATGTGAAGTCAACAAAGGCAAGGCTGGCGGGTTTGAAATGAAGGGCTGAGGATGCTCACATGCTTGGCTCCTTTCCAGCCTGTGACAGGCTGTCATAGGCGCCTCCCTTATCCTCCAGCGGCTATGAGCCTTAGGCAAGGTGAACTCTTCTTCTCTTAACCTTGCCACACCCCTTTCACCTTGTAACTTCTTTTTACCTTCATGGGCAGTAACTCTCTTTTACTTTTCGTGGTAAATAAAAGTTCTTTACAGTGACATGATCTCTTTTCACCTTATGCATCTCATCACCTCATTATTCTAATGCTAAGTTTAACACCCACCAAGTCAGAACACACTTCTGAGCTTGTCAAACAACTAACCTCTCTTGACGCTGAATCTCCAAAATAAACATCAGCGAGAAACAAACTTGAGTTTTCAAAGATCTAGCTTGGAAAACCTCAAGAACTCAGAACACTCTCGATTTTTGTGAAAAGAATCAACTAAGCCCCCTCAGCCAACCTGGCTCGATACCATAAACACTTTTGTGTTTTAGAGCAAGATTCAAACAATCGAGATAATCAGATTCAAGAATTAAAGAGATTAAGAGATTTTAATGAGAGAATAAGGAGAGAGAGACTTAAAACTTCATTGATTATTAAAGATGAGGTTTACAACATATTTATATGAGAGATGCAATACATTTCGAAATCAGTAAGATAAGAAGGAGATCCAGAGCGTGTGGAGTCAAGGAGAGCTGTCCAAAAGCAGCCATGAGGTCTCCATGCTTGATCCTTTGGCATCTTTCTTGATGCTGCCTTCTTTACAGCCTGTCACCAGCCTGTCTAGCTGTGAGTAAACCTCATCAGACTGCTCCTCTCTATCCATACTCCCCTTGGTGTGGCTTACTCTTCAGGAACTACAAGGTAACTTTCCAGCTCTTAACTTTCGGTTACCCGCAGTAAGAATTTAGTTCTTGTGGTAAATATCAAAGTTCTTGTCTGCTCCCAATCTCTTCTTCTCTCAATATATCAACTCTTCATCACCTCATCTCAACAAGACCAAGGGTGGATCAGTTGGCTTAAGCGCAGGTGTTGGGACTGTTTTGCTCTGGTTCGAGTTCAGTATTGCTCACTTCCAGCTTGGTCCTTCACTTATACTCTCGGATCGAAGCTTGAGGAGGGTAATGGTGAGAACTCTGAAGGTTCAAGTCGTCTATTGACTCTCCAGAGATCAGAAGTGGAGTTCATTCAGATCAAAAGTGGAGTTTGCAAGCGGGGAGTTCACTCTTGCATTGCTCATTACCAGCAGGATCAAAGAAGCCATCTAGAACATATGCCTTCCATGCGAGCTTGGTCCTTTCTATTCTCGGTTCCAACCATGAGATTGAGCTTCCATGATCGGATTGTGTCTTTACCAAGTGGGGATTCAAGTGGAGTTCACTCCCCACCATACTGATGAAAGGAAGCACCTTAAACTCATCCCAATACATTCATGATTGTTCTTATACTTAAAATGTTATTGAGATTGATGTGATTGAATGCATTGCCTTAAGGCTGATGCACCTTTGGGATAATGTATCAGGTACCTTAATCTGGTGGTCCTAAGCCCTTTCAAGATGGCGAGTAGTCAGAAGTGTTGAAATAAAGAGAACGATAACCAGAGGAAAGGAGTTAGTTCATGATCAAAGGAGAGTTCATCAAAAAGCCAATTTGGTTACCTTGAAACGGACTTACTCCAGTACTATCTTGACCTAACTTACCTTTCAAGGCAAGAAAGGAGTTTGGAGACTTAATATGGGCGTTGGAAGCTTATGAGAGTCAAAGAAACCAGTTTGAATTCAAAGAAAGGATCTGGTTTGAATTAAGCAAGAAAGATCACATGTGATGCATAAGGACAAGAAGCGGACTGTCACTTTCACCAAGGAAGGCTGTGCCTATCCTCCTGTCCTTTCTATTCTTCCTGGACGTCCAGACCTTGGCTGTATCCCCTTTGGCTTCATCTCATTCCCTCTGAATTATTTGTTTATGTTTCCTGTTTTAGTAATTGTTTAATCATGTGTATTGCCTATTTAAAGGCTTCTCCATCACTTGTAACATTCATCGAGTATCTATACAAGTTCTTTCAGTCTAATTTCGTGGCTCTCTCTCCTTGCTTGTGTCTAAACAATATTAACAATGTAAGGAGTTTAGAGTTATGGTTTAGAGGCTGCCTTCACTCTCTTTCCTTAAGGCAGCCTAATACTTGTAAAACTCACTCTAAACTCTTCTTTATCTTCTCTTAAGCTCTAGCTTACTGATTTTAAATCCTCTTCATCTTAAGTACACAAACTCAAAGTGTTGTGTTACTCTGAAAGGATAGATTCAAACTAGAGATTCTCAGCTTTCTATAACCAGTTTACTCTCTAGGATCTTGGTTGTAGTATAGGCTGTGTGAGAGATTCAACCACCATTGGTTGTCTCTTCCTTTTAATGGTGAGTTCTGTTGTATGGTTGAAGGGATTCAGTTACAAGTTAACTGAATACTCTCTTGACATGAGACAAACATTCATGAATTCCAACATGGTATCGAGAGCTTTGTTGCTCTTCTTTGGGATTAAACTCACCCATTTTCTCTGTTTTGAATGAATATTTACTCTCCCACTCTGATATAGTGTTAGATTGGTCAGTACTTGTTAGTATCTTGAATCGAAGCTTGAGGAAGGAAATATTTAGAAAATGCTTCACCATTATGCTTTATCCATTGGATAATAGCATTCTTTATGGAGCATCTCTTTGACCGATTAGACGGTGTTTTGATCCATTTGTTTCTTTGTTGTGTGAGCCATAGAAAACACTTGTTTATGTGTTATTCGATGGTACTCTTGTTGCAAACCCGGAAAACATCAGTCCATGAGTTATTCGGTGGCACTAATAAGATCAGTGAGCAAATTAATTGTTCAAAGGTCCATTGTGTTTCAGCTAATAAAGCACCAAACTCTTGATGAGTATTGGATGCTCCGGCTGTTTATGCTTCCATGGCTTCAAGAAAGCGAGCAAAACTCTGTCCATTAGAACTCTTGAGCAAATTCTCTATTCTCTATTCTCTCATTCTCTGATTCTCGGGTTATTTATTCTCCGGCATTCTCTATTCTCGGCTACTAAAACTCTGGTTACATCATTCTCTATTCTCTATTTATTCTCGGTTACTTTTACTCAGGTTACTTAATTCTCTATTCTTACAATCTCTTGTTTAAAATCTGCTAAGGTTGTCAAAATGTCTTGAAGTTAAGCTGTCTTGAAAGAATTGTCTTGCTTGACCTTAGGAAAATTAATTGTCTTGTTGCTGAATGCTTAGTCTTGATGATTAGGATTGAGAGAGTGTTGCTAGGATAGAATCATGAAGACATCTGTCCATTGCTTGTTTAAAATGTGTTTTAAAGATCAGACTTGGTGAAAACCCATGTTACGGTCTCTTGTTGTCTCTTGATGCTTGTCTTAGTGTTGGTTTGTGATTTTGTTGACATGAAGAGAATAAGGTAGAGATCAGGGCAAGTAAGGTGATCAAGTTAACATAAAACCTAGCTTGACTTGAAAGAGAGGGATGAGATATTATGGGCGGTTTTGATATTTAAATCCTGCGAGAAGTGGAGAATGTCGACATAGGAAGAGCTGTTGGTGGAGAAGTCACGTCCCATGAGAGAAGAGCAGGGAGACCGTTGGGTCTGTCACTTTCTACCGGTGGGCGACCTGCCGACCAGCTCCTCTCCCTTTGTTTATTATTTCACTTGTACTATCACTCATTTCTTTATTGTTTCTTCTCACGGCTGCTTGTGATCGTGTGTGTCCTTAAATAGAGTGTATGAGGTTGCAATGTAATAAATAAAATTAAGCAATGTTCTTATTCTCTCTTCTTCTTCATCCATGACACTACTTCTCTCTCTCTTAAATTCTCATAATGTTTCCAATCTAAATCCTCTAAAGTCTTGAGTCTTTCATGGTATCGAGCTCTCTAAAGCTCTTGAGACCTTATTCTTCTAGTCTAAACCTCTTATTTCCATAAACTCTCGATCTTTTCTTTTATTTTGGCAAAGTTCTTGGTGTTCTTCAGCTGTTCTTATTTTCCAGCTTCAAAATTTGCCAAAATGGAAACTCAGACAAGATGGTTATCATTCATTGACACTGAATGGGCCAAACTATCTGTTATGGTCAAGGCTTGTCAAGACAGCACTTCGGAGGCAGAGGTCTTTGGGAGTGTGTTGTGGAGGGCAAGGGAGCAAAAAACCAGCCTAGGAGAGGATGGTAAAGAAGATGTGGCGCTGCTAAAGGAGATGGAAAGAAAGAAGGTCAGCGGATCTTATGGTTCTCTCCATCATTGAACAGCCTTGCACCACATATCCTGGAGGCATACTCTATTGTGAAACCTCAAAGGAGCTATGGGACACTCTTAAGAAGGTTTATGGAAATGTCTCCAACATCAGCCGTGTGTTTGAAGTCAAGAGGGCTATCAACACCCTCACACAAGAGGATACTGATTTTTCAAAACATTTTGGGAAATTTAGATCCTTGTGGGCTGAGCTGGAGATGCTGAGACCATCAAGTGTTGACCACGAGGTGCTGAATGAGAGAAAAGAACAAGATAAAGTGTTTGCACTTGTTTACTCTCAATCCGGTGTATGGTGGGTTAATCAAACACATTCTGAGGAGTGACAAGCTCCCAGACCTTGAGGAGCTATGCGCCAGATACAAAAGGAGCAAGGCTCAGTGGAGCTCTTTGGAGGTAAAGGAGACCTCATACTTGCAAACAAAGGCGATGGGCGAGAAGATCTGTTGAGCTACTAAAGGTACTACAAACCAAGTGACAAGAAGGTGTGGGAGTGTGACCCTGCAAGAAGAAAGGGCATGGAAGAGACAAGTGCTGGATTCTTCACCCACACCTCAAGCCACGAAGTTCAGAACTGATGCAAGAGCAAATTACTCGGGTGATGGAGGAGAGTCATCTAATTCAATGCGCACTAGGAATGCTGGTGATGGGAATCGCTTACCAATGGTGGTGGTACAGCCATGAGAGGACACAAGATGAGACCATCAAGAAGTCTGACCTCCATGCACTCATCAAAGCCCTAAAGGAGTCTGGTAACACACTTGGTTTATCTTTAAATGCATCATATAGAGTGTCTAGTGCACCGTGGTCTTACCACAAATCTGAATGCCTCGATAAGATTAAACCATTAGTCATAGACTCGAGGAGCATCTCATCACATGATTAGTGGCCAAGATGATTAAAAACATTAAGCTATCTCGGGGAATGTTAAAATTGCTAATGGTGATAGAATTCCCATTATGGGTGAAGGAACCATTAACCTGTTTGATAGAGAAACCAAAGCTTTCTATATGCCTTCATTTGCTTCAAATTTGTTATCAGTTAAAGAGTGACCACTGATTTAAATTGTAATGTAATATTCAGTCCTAATGAGGTTATGTTTCAGGATATTGAGACTCTTAAGTTGATTGGCAAAGGTGTTTCAAGGGAGGACTTGTACCGCTTGAAGATATCAAGACCATTTCAAATTCTGCTTTTAGTTCAATTCTGTTTTAGATAATGATGTATTATGGCATGCTAGGCTAGGCCATCCTCATTCTCGTGCACTGAACATCTTATTTCCTCATGTTTCTTTTAAAAATGATGACTGTGAAGCATGCATCCTTGGCAAGCATTGCAAAACTGTCTTCCCTAAGTCTTCACTATCTATGAAAATTGCTTTGATCTTATACACTCGATGTGCGGACTGCACCATGCATATCTAGGGAGAATCATAAGTATTTTGTCACTTTCATTGATCAAAAATCAAAATACACTTGGCTGACTATGATTCAAACTAAAGATAGAGTGCTTGATGCTTTTATAAATTTCAGAACTACATAACTAATCATTTCAATGTTAAGATCAAAGTATTCAGTCAGACAATGGGGAGAATATACAAGTAGTGCATTCAAAACCATCTTGCTAAGCATGGGATCATTCATCAAACTAGCTGTCCATATACTCCACAACAAAATGGAGTGGCTGAGAGGAAGAACAGGCACCTCATGGAGGTGGCCAGGTCCATGATGTTCTATACCAACATGCCTAAACGCTTCGAGTGATGCAGTCATGACTGCTTGCTATCTCATCAACAACTCCAACTAGAGTACTTGAGGATTCTACACCATATAAGGTACTGAACAAAAGAAAACCATCTGTAGACTACTTGCGTGTCTTTGGGTGTGTGTGTTTTGTGTTACAGCCAGGTGAGCATAGAAACAAGTTGGAGGCAAAGTGTCAAGGCGGTGTTCATAGGCTACTCCACCACTCAAAGGGTACAAATGCTATGTACCAGAGACTAGGAGAGTCATGGTGTCCCGAGATGTGAAGTTTGTTGAGTCCAGAGGCTACTTTGATGAAAAGAATTGGGATGAGCTCAGGACCTGTCCAAAGGAGTCTCGGATAGAGCACAAAATCTGAAGCACATTATGGAGAGCCTTGGTATCAACATGAGTCCGAGCAGAACCAGTGCTGTTGAGGAACAAGGTGTTCATCCTAATCCTGAAGGGGAATCAAGAGGACCCTCATACTGATCAAGAGGATCAGACACAAGAGAAGGAGATCAAGAGGGTCAAGAAGAGACTAATACTGGTCAGAGCAAGAGGTTCATGATCAGGATGAAACTAGTCACATTGAACCATCAGTACATGAGCAAGAGGCGAGTCTGATGGAGAAGAGCTTGTAGAAGAAGTCCAGCCGCTTAGGAGAAGCACAAGAATCAGACATCATCCATCAAACCGATCAATACAAGAGTGTATTTCAACAGCCAAGCAGCTTGCTCATCCAACTCAAGCAACATGCACCCTAGCCCAATATCCTGTGGATCATCAAGCATTCATCACTAATCTTGATGAGGCCTACATACCAAGGTCGTATGAAGAAGCTATGGCAATCAAGGAATGGAGAGATTCAGTAGGAGATGAGATGGGTGCTATGGAGAGAAATGGAACCTGGTTTGAAACTGAGCTTCCCAAAGGCAAGAAGGCGGTTACAAGTATGCTGTTGTTCACAATCAAATACTTAGCCAATGGGAAACCTGAGAGGAAGACCAGACTGGTAGCAAGAGGCTACACTCAAGTTTATGGTGAGGATTATCTTGAAACCTTTGCGCCAGTGGCAAAGCTTCACACCATAAGGATTGTGCTATCTCTTGCTGTGAACTTGGAATGGGATCTTTGGCAAATGGATGTCAAGAATGCATTTCTACAAGGAGAGCTTGAAGATGAAGTGTACATCGTCCACCAAAGGGTATGGAAGACATGGTTAAACCAGGCAATGTGTTAAGACTCAAGAAAGCAATCTATGGTCTAAAGCAATCCCCAGAGCTTGGTACCACAAGCTGAGCACCACACTGAATGGGAGAGGCTTTGTAAAATCTGAGGCTGATCATACTCTTTTCACTCTCACAAGCAAGCGAGGAATCATTGTCATCTTGATATATGTTGATGACATTATAATCACTGGTAGTGATAAGGAGGATTGCATCCACCAAAGCTTTCCTCAAGGCAACTTTTGATATCAAAGACACGGGAGAGCTAAAATACTTCTTGGGCATTGAGATGTGTAGATCCAAGAGGGATTGTTTCTCTCACAAAGGAAGTATACGCTTGACCTACTAAGGGAAGTTGGTGACTTAGGAGGAAGAACAGCCAAGACTCCTCTTGAAGAAGGTTACAAAGTGATGCGTGAGGGAGATAGAAGACAAGCTGTATGAAGATGTAAGCACTATAGGAGGATGGTGGGAAAACTCATATATCTCACCATCCACCACGACCTGATGTTTGCTTTGCAGTCAACCAAGTGAGCCAACATATGCAAGCTCCTAAGATGCACCATTGGAGCATGGTGGAAAGAATCCTAAGGTACTTAAGAGAAGCACCGAGGGCAAGGAGTTTGGATGGGCTGCAACAAGAGCAGAGATAGTAGGCTATTGTGATGCAGATTGGGCAGGAGATAGAGTTGATAGGAGATCAACTACTGGTTATGCACATTTATTGGAGGCAATTTGGTAACTTGGAAGAGCAAGAAGCGAGAAGGTGGTTTCATGTTCAAGTCTTTGAGGCAGTATAGAGCCATGAGGAAACTCACAAGTGAGCTGATTTGGATCAAAGGACTGCTTAAAGACTTGGGAGTTGAGACTACAGCACCAATCACTATGCATTGTGATAACCAGGCGACTATACATTGCTAGCAACTCAGTCTTCCATGAAAGAACCAAACATATAGAAGTGGACTGCCACAAGGTTAGACAAGCGGCCGTGGAGCAGTAATACTACCTTCTTTACCACGAGAAGTGAGGATCGAGCTAGCTGATATATTAACAAAGGCAGCAAGCACTAAGATTTGTGAGTTCATCCATCCAAGGTTGGGACTCATAGATCTTTCATGTCACTGATCTCTCCTCCAATGATCTACTCTTTTTCCTTGGCTTGGTTTTATCCCATTGGGTTTTCCTAGCTAAGGTTTTAATGAGGGATTGCTTCATGGCTTCTTGACTTGTTCATGGTCAGCTTGAGGGAAATGTTGACATGAAGAGAATAAGGTAGAGATCAAGGGCAAGAGTAAGGTGATCAAGTTAACATAAAACCTAGCTTGACTTGCAAGACAAGGGATGAGATATTATGGGCGGTTTTGATATTTAAATCCTGCCAAGAGAAGTGGAGAATGTCGACATAAGGAAGAGAGCTGTTGGTGGAGAAGTCACGGTCTATGAGAGAAAGAGGGCAGGGAGACCGTTGGGTGCTGTCACTTTCTACCCGGTGGGCGAGCCTGCCGACCAGCTCCTCTCCCTTTGTTTATTATTTCACTTGTACTATCACTCATTTCTTTATTGTTTCTTCTCTGGCTGCTTGTGATCGTGTGTGTCCTTAAATAGAGTGTATGAGGTTGCAATGTAATAAATAAAATTAAGCAATGTTCTTATTCTCTCTTCTTCTTCATCCGCAACACTACTTCTCTCTCTCTTAAATTCTCATAATGTTTCCAATCTAAATCCTCTAAAGTCTTCAGTCTTTCATTTTCCATGTTGATCAGAGCCTGCACAAGATGCATATTCCTGACCATGGAGATTGCCCACTGCCCATCATCACTTTGGGCACTGATTGTGTCCATTAACTCCCAAGATGGTTGAGAGGATAAATGGAGCAGTGGAGAGATTGCAAAGAAGTGACTTACCTGATTCCAAGAGGGTGGCAGGAAGTACACTCAAGAGAAAAGGCCACAATTCAAGCCAAGAGGGCAGTGGTGATCATTGTCTCTTATCTTCCAAGCTTGACCATATACTCTCATTCTCAGGCCAAGCTTGAGGAGGGGTGTTAAATGGAAAGCCAATTTCCATTCTTCAAGCCATTGCAAGGATTCAAGAAGACTCCAACCAGCATGGGATATTCTTGGCTGAGCAACAACAAGGCTGTCCATCTAATGTGCTTCAAGAGGAGGTGCTAAAGAGGCTGACCAGATGGTTGCAAAGTCCCCACAAAGTTGGAGACTCAAGAAGACAATGCAGTGGCTGTTTGTGAAAAGGAATGGAGTGAGGGATTCAAGTGTACAAGCAAGAAGGAAGACACACCTCACCAACATTCAACATATATGCAAGGGAAGTACCTAAGTTACTTATTCTGGTTTGAATAGGTTTTCCCCTTGAGAATTGATGCAAGTGTGTATGCATTGTTTGAATCAGGTACTTGGACCTCATGAGAAGATTCTGGTCGTGGATCAAACCCTTGATGATGGCAAGAGGCCGAAGAAAGGGGAGACAAAGAACCAGCCACATGGAGAGTTCCAAGAAGTTTTGAGTGTGAAGCAAGGAAGGTATTGGTGCCTGCTTGCCATTGAAGTAAGGCCATGATCCAGGGTTTATGAGTCCCTAAACTTGATCATAAGACACATAAACCCACTGGCCAATCCCTAAGCTGAGGGTAGTTGCACTCTTTTCCTAAGTGATGGTTTTATCCCATGAGGTTTTCCACACTTAGGTTTTAATGAGGCAAGTACTCAGTTCCAAGCTTGTCCAAGGATCTCCTATGGTCAAGCTTGAGGGGAGTGTTGAAATAAAGATGACAATAACCAGAGGAAAGGAGTTAGTTCATGATCAAAGGAGAGTTCATCAAAAGAAGCCAATTTGGTTCTCCCAAAACGACTTACTCCACAAGCTACTATCTTGACCTAACTTACCTTGCAAGGCAAGAAAGGAGTTTGGGACTTAATATGGACGTTGGAAGCTTATGAGAAGTCAAAGAAACCAGTTTGAATTCAAAAGAAAGGATCTGGTTTGAATTAAGCAAGAAAGATCACATGTGATGCATAAGGACAAGAGCAGACTGTCACTTTCACCAAGGAAGGCTGTGCCTATCCTCCTGTCCCTTTCTATTCTTCCTGGACGCCCAGTCCTTGGCTGTATCCCCTTTGGCTTCATCTCATTCCCTACAGAATTATTTGTTTATGTTTCCTGTTTTAGTAATTGTTTAATCATGTGTATTGCCTATTTTAGAAGCTTCTCCATCACTTGTAACATTCATCCAGATCTATACAAGTTCTTTCAGTCTAATTTCGTGGCTCTCCCTTGCTTGTGTCTAAACAATATTCACAATGTAAGGAGTTTAGAGTTATGGTTTAGAGGCTGCCTTCACTCTCTTTCCTTAAGGCAGCCTAATACTTGTAAAACTCACTCTAAACTCTTCTTTATCTTCTCTTAAGCTCTAGCTTACTGATTTTAAATCCTCTTCATCTTAAGTACACAAACTCAAAGTGTTGTGTTACTACAGAAGGATAGATTCAAACTAGAGATTCTCAGCTTTCTATAACCAGTTTACTCTCTAGGATCTTGGTTGTAGTATAGGCTGTGTGAGAGGATTCAACCACCAGTTGGTTGTCTCTTCCTTTTAATGGTGAGTTCCTGTTGTATGGTTGAAGGGGATTCAGTTACAAGTTAACTGAATACTCTCTTGACATGAGACAAACATTCATGAATTCCAACAAGAAGAGAGGGGGAGACACAACTGGCCTAAAGGAGAGTTCCGAGATGTTGGTGTGTGCAAGTTATGGAGTCCATCCTTGCAGCACAAGTTAGGCCATGATCCAGAGTTTAAGGGTTCCACCATGAATTATCTGAAACTCCTTAGACTCACTGGCCAATCCCTAGGCATTGTTGAACTCCATGTTGACATGAAGAGAATAAGGTAGAGACCACCATGTTATCAAGGAAACAACCGTAGAGATCAAGGGCAAGAGTAAGGTGATCAAGTTAACATAAAACCTAGCTTGACTTGCAAGACAAGGAGATATTATGGGCGGTTTTGATATTTAAATCCTGCCAAGAGAAGTGGAGAATGTCGACATAAGGAAGAGAGCTGGTGGAGAAGTCACGGTCTACATGAGAAAAGAGGAGCAGGAGACCGTTGGGTGCTGTCACTTCACTCCGGCTGAACGAGCCTCCACCAGCTCCTCTCCTTTGTTTATTATTTCCCTGTACTATCACTCATTTCTTTATTGTTTCTTCTGGCTGCTTGTGATCGTGTTTGTCCTTAAATAGAGTGTATGAGGTTGCAATGTAATCAATCAATCAAGTAGTGTTCTTATTCTCTTCTTCTTCATCCAACACTACTCTTAAATTCTCATAATGTTTCCAATCTAAATCCCTTAAAGTCTTCAGTCTTTCATGGTATCGAGCTCTCTAAAGCTCTTGAGACCTTATTCTTCTAGTCTAAATCTCTTATTTCCGCAAATTCCTCTTTTCTTTTCTATTTTTGGCAAAGTTCTTGGTGTTCTTCTCACTGTTCTTATTTTCCAGCTTCAAAATTTTCCAAAATGGAAACTCGCACAAGATGGTTATCATTCCAGTGACACTGAATGGGCCAAACTATCTGTTATGGTCAAGGCTTGTCAAGACAGCACTCTGGAGGCGAGGTCTTTGGGAGTGTGTTGTGGAGGCAGAGTGGTGCAGCCACTGGAATGGTTGTCTCTCCTTGGATCACTTGAAGTGGGAGTGGGTGGATGGAAGGTGATGGATATGGTCCTTCTCCTTAGAACTATGAGATGTTCTAAAGATGTTTTGCTTCTCCGAGACACAGGTTCACCCTGCTTAGTGTCTGATGGATCACAGAAGATCACTCTTCTTATTGTGATAAAAATTGTTCACATGAACAAGATAGAGAAGTCTCCTCGAGAGGCATTGTTTGAGCCAAAGCTTAAGTTTATTGAATAATGGTTGATGATACAAGGAGGCTCGTGTTTAACATAAATAAAAGCCAAAGCGAAATCTAGGCTAGAAAACCCAGGGTTTAGAGAAAACCAAAACCAAAACCAAATGGGTTTAGTGAAAACCATATCTAATCTATTGCTAATTGGTTTATAAATCACCAAACTTAATCTTAATTGGTTTACACTTAATAAAATCATAAATAAACTTAAAATAAACCATCTTGGGCGTGCCTAATCTTCTTGGGCCAATGATAATCCAAGCTGGCTTGTCTTTCCACTTTTGGGCGATAAAGGCCTTTTGAACAATTCTTGCTTGGGCTCATCCATCTTGTTCCAGGTCCGACCAAGTTGCTTCTTATGCTCATGTGGATGATAAATATCCTCCTCATGTTCCATTTCAAGCTCTGGTTCTTCATCTTCCATTTCCAACTCATTTCGAGATTTTTATGATTTAAGAGTGATTAATTATAGTGCGGTGATTTAAAATCAAGATTTAAGAGGTTTGGAGATTAAGAACAAGAGAGACTAGAGAGAGAGAGACTAAGCGTGTTGTATCTTATTGATGATGAGGTTACATATATATAGCAGAGATTACAAGGGTTTACAAGCTAAGAGATAAGGTTAGGTGAGAGGAGTCAAAGGGAGTCAAAGGAGAATTCAAACTAGCCATGAGACCAAAGGAAGAGCTTCTTCCTTTCCAGCATGTCGACAGGCTGTCACTCTCTTCAGCCTGATCCACCAACTCTCACCAGCCTTGTGTAGATCTCTTTTACTCCTTTGATCACTCTCTTCACCATTTTACCAAGGTAACTCTATGGTAACTCTCTGTTTACCCTTTTACCACAGTAACTTATTTTTCTTGTGGTAACTTCTTCATCAAGTAATCTCACACTCCATTTCTTCTCCTCATCTCAACATTCATCCTCTCATCTTAACACTCCCCTCGAAGCTTGACCATGTGGAACAAGTCGAGCTTGGAAGACCATGAGATCTCCCTCATTAAAACCTCATTAAAGAAAACCCATTGGGACAAAACCTTAATGAGGAAAGAGTAGAGATCACATGATGGAGAGTGTATAGACTAGTTCTTAGGCGAAGATCAATGAGCCCCAATCTGATATGAATGGACTCCATTGTCTTTTGCCTTGCTGCCTTTGTAAACACATCAGCCGTGATCCTCACTCCTCGTGTAACATGGCGGGAATCACTCAAGAATCATCATCTGCCTCACCTTGTGGCAGTCAACCTCAATGTGTTTTGTTCTCTCATGGAACACTAGGTTAGAAGCGATGTGGATAGCTGCGATTGTCCAATGCATTGTCATTGGAGTTGCTTGAATAATCTCCAAATGCTTCAAAATGCCTTTTATCCACACTAGCTCATTAGTAAGCTTCAGCATTGCTCTATACTCAGCCTCGACGCAGGCAAGACACTACCTTCGCTTCTTACTCTTCCAAGTGACCAAATTACCACCAATGAATGTACAATAGCACGTGGTTGATTTTCTGCTGCTCGGTCTCCAGCCCAATCGCATGCGATAGCCTACAACCTCGAGTACTCTTGTTACATCCCATCCAAACTCCAAGACCAGTAGTCCCATTCAGATACATCAAGATCCTTTCCACCATCCTCCAATGGTGCTCCTTAGGAACTTGCATGTGCTGGCTGACTTGATTCACCCATGAAAGCACACATCAGGTCTTGTAATGGTAAGATAGATTAGCTTCCCACAAGCTTCTGTATAGCTTAGGATCATGGAATGGCTTGCTATCCTCAATCTCCCCTCACGTGGAACCTTGTAACCATCCTCCATTGGCATCTTTGCTGTCTTTCCTCCATAAGCATCAGCTCCTTGAGATCAATCACATACTTCCTTTGAGACATAAACAACCCTTCCTTTGATCTGCATATCTCAATCCCAAGGAAGTATTTCATTTCTCCCAAGTCTTTAATCTCAAAGCTTGCCTTAAGATACTCTTTTGTAGCCTTGATGCCTTCCTTATCACTTCCTGTGATGATAATATCATCCACATAAACCAGCAACACAACAATGCCAGATGGAGTGGTTAAGGTAAAGAGAGTATGATCCAATTCTGACTTCACGAATCCTCTCCCATTCAGTGTAGTGCTCAACTTGTTGTACCACGCTTAGGCTGCTTGAGACCATAAATAGCTTTCCTTAACCTCACACATTACCCTTCTTGACTAGATGTTCAAGACCGGTGGTGGATGCATATATACTTCATCTTCCAACTCTCCTTGAAGGAATGCATTTTTCACATCCATTTGCCACAAATCCCACTCAAGATTCACAGCGATATGAAAGACAATCCTGATAGTATGAAGTTTAGCCACAGGTGCAAAGGTCTCAACATAATCCTCACCATATGTCGAGTAAATCCTCTTGCCACCAGTCTAGACTTGCCTCTCTATTCTTCCATCGAGGGTAAAACTTAATTGTAAACACCCATTTACTTATTCTGCCTTCTTCCCTTTAGGCAGCTCACTCTCATACCAAGTCTCATTTTTAATCATAGCCCCAGCCTCATCAGCAGCTGACTCTCTCCACTCTTTGATGGCTGACTTCCTCATAAGTCCTTGGAACATAGCTCTCATCCAAGCTTCGTAAATGCCATGTGATCATCTGGAAACTCTGCAAAGGAACACATAGCTTGGGAGGGATGCTCCACCGCTGGGCATTGTAGTACACTCGTGTTTACCCAGTTGGAAGGATCCCTCCTTTCCCTTGTGCTCCTCCTCGGTGGCTGAACCATCTCCTCTACTTGTGGTTCTTGCTCATTTGGTTGATTCTCCACTGGTCCACTAGATTCTCCTTCCCACTCTTCACTAGTCTCACTAGACTGAGTACCATTCTCATTTGAGTCAGTAGACTCTCTGCTCTTCCCCAACAGGCTGAGCACCACTCTCTACTTCTTTGTAACCTCTTGATCATGTTGGCTGAATCTCCTTGATTTTGCACAGGTTCATGAGATTCAGTTCCATTCCCCTCATGATCAAGAGGAGTTGTTCCAGCTTCTCCGGGCTGGTTGGAAGACTCTCTTCTTCCAGATTTGGATCTGGGACAATCTATCCCAACCTCTCCAACATCACTCTAAGTGTTGTTGCTCTATCAGATGGAGCTTGAGACAAATCCTTGATTCTCCCACTCTTTCTCTCCATAATATCCTTTTGATTCCACAAACTTCACTTCTCTAGATACCATCACCCTCCTTGCTTCAGAATCATAGCACTTATAACCCTTTTGAGTAATAGAGTATCCAATAAACATAGCTTTAGTACTCCTTGCCTCAAGCTTGTTTCTCTGTTCTCTGGTGTCATCACATAGCACACACCCAAACACTCTTAGATGATCAAGGACAGGCTTGCTTTTGTTCAACACTTCAAAAGGAGACAAATCACCCAATATCTTTGTTGGAACCGGTTGATAAGATAGCGATGCACACAGCATCTCCCAAAACCTCTTTGGAGCGTTGGTATGAAACATCATAGATCTAGCCTCCATCAAATGCCTGTTCTTCCTCTCAGCTACACCATTCTGCTGTGGTGTATAGGCGAGTGGTTTGATGCACAATCCCATGCTTGGCTAGATGACTCTTGAATGCATTTCCATGTATTCACCTCCATTATCTGACCTCAATATCTTCCGCGAAGCATTGTATTGGTTGGATACACTTGGAAGTTCATAAAGGCCTCCAACACCCTGTCCTTTGATGGAAGCAAAGTCAGCCAGGTATACTTAGACTTCTCATCAATAAAGGTCACAAAATACTTCGGCTGTCTCAGACATGCATGGAGCAGTCCATACATCGAATGTACCAGGTCAAAGCAATGCTCATATGTTGTAGTTGGCGTGGGAAACACTGTCTGCAATGCTTTCCTAATATGCATGCCTCACACTCCAAGTGATTAAATGACATATTAGGAAATATCAGCTCCATAGCTTCGATGAGGATGATGACCCAATCTTGCATGCCAAGTAGTACTATCATCTCCTCAGTGGTACTACTTAAGCACCAAGCATCAAAAGGCTTAGAGATCTTATCCAATTGGAGCTGGTATAGGTTGTTCATACTGTCTCCTCTACCAATCACCTTTCGGTCTTTAAATCTTGGAACTCAACATCATTTGGTTTGAACACTACCTGGCAGCTAAGATCCACTGTTGCTCTCCTCACTGATAGTAAGTTTGAAGCAAACTGAGGCATATAAGCATCGAGTCTTTACCAAACAATTGGAGCTTTCCAACACCTTCTATGGAATCTTAGTACCATTAGCTATCTCCACTCCCATTGTTGGATCTCTTAATATCACTTAGCAAGCTCTTGTCACTAATCATGTGATGACTTGCTCGAGAATCAATGAGAATCGTTTGTTAGATGTGGATGCTTTGGCAGGAGCAGACTCCGGTGTTAGCCAAAGCATACACATACTAAACTCATTCCATTCCTCCTTAGTAACCCTCTCATCCTCTCCTTTGCTCCTTAGCTTCCTCATGATTCCACTGTCCTCTATAGACTCTCCCATATATGCGAGTAGTTGCACTTTCCCACAACCCTCTTTCTTCTCCTTATCATGTTGCTAAACCCTTAGCAACCATTCTGCCCTCTCTCCCTTTCTTCCAGGCTCCAGCCTCCTGACCCCTTCCACTCATGGTTGCTCTCCTCCCGACTCACTTCCATTTCCACTCCCTACTCATGGTTAGCCTATTCTCATCCCTCATCCTCTTATTGCTCTCTCCACCAGTGCACACATCTCTTCCATCTCTGGAAGTTGTTCCCCCAGAACCATCTACCAGCCACCCATATGATGATTCTATGCTCGCAATACCCTTGAGACCATTCCTTGCTTTGGTGGCTTTCCATCTATAAAGTTCTCAACTCTTGTAGTTCATTCCACAAATGTTGCAGCTTCACTACCTGATCTCCCTCAGCAGCTATCTCTTGTAAAGGCTCCACCTACCCTCCCATCAGTGGCTACCTCCTTCAAGATCCACCTTTGCTTGTAAAGGCTCCACCTTTACACCTCCCCATCAGTGGCTATCTCCTTCAAAGATCCACCTTTACTTGTAAAGGCTCCACCTTGCTGTCCTCCCATCAGTGGCTATCTCCTTCAAAGATCCCTTTACTTGCTCACTCCACATCCCACAGCTCTTCAGCTGTCTTTATCGATAGAACCACACTGATGGCGTTCTCCTCCTTTCTCCTCCTCATACTTTGTTGTCTCTGATCTAGGCTGCTTCATCTCCTCGGCAATCAACAGCCAATACCAGATCATCAATCTTTAGCTTATACACTCGCCAGACTTCAAAATAAGCTAGATCACTTTCCAGAACTTGACAATCATCTAAAGGAACTCCCTTGAAGCACTCTCACAGAACCACCAGACACCAACTCAGTTTTTAAAGATCAGCTCACCAAAACTCTCAAGAACACTCAAGAACATTTTAGAAAAAGAAATCCTCTCTCTCCTTTTAAGTGAACCTGGCTCACGATGAGATTTTATGATTTAAGAGTGATTAATTATAGTCACGGTGATTTAAAATCAAGATTTAAGAGGTTTGGAGATTAAGAACAAGAGAGAACTAGAGAGAGAGACAAAACGTGTTGTATCTTATTGATGATGAGGTTACATATATATAGCAAGAGATTACAAGGGTTTACAAGCTAAGAGATAAGGTTAGGTGAGAGGAGTCAAAGAGTCAAAGAAAATTCAAACCTTGATGAGACCAAAGGAAGAGCTTCTTCCTTTCCACATGTCGACAGGCTGTCACTCTCTTCCAGCCTGATCCACCAACTCTCACCAGTGTGTAGATCTCTCCTCCTTTGATCCTCTCTTCACCATTTTACCAAGGTAACTCTATGGTAACTCTCCTGTTTACCACACCCTGTGCTTATTTTTCTGTGGTAACTTCTTCATCCAGTAATCTCACACTCCATTTCTTCTCCTCATCTCAACATTCATCCTCTCATCTTAACAATTTCTCGCCCATGTCGGTTTGAACAGTCCATTTCTCGATCATATTGAATCTCCCATCCCATTTTCTGTCCAACAACTTCCTCCCATCCATTTCCTTGTCAATCATGGTTCTCATCGTCGAGTCCATGATTATCCAAAGTCATTCTATCTTTAAAATGCCTCATCAAGGCCCATACCCTTCTCTCTGTCCAATACCTCATGAATCATGCCAATAAGCTCTCCAATAAGCCCACTAGGTCTTGCTGTGACCCATTGCCTCTGGTACATGGATTGGCTTCCAGAACTTGAGTTTGAAGCTGATCCAGGTCGCACCATTCCCTCCTCCTTTAAAAGGATTTGTCCTCAAATCCAGTTCTTTAAGGATGAATGGACTGTCAATTTCAAGCGCTGTGTCTTCTTGGCCCGGGGTGTTGTTGATGTTCTTGTGCCGTTTATCTCCTTCCAGGCTCAAATACATAGCTTTGTAAAGCCTTCACCGTCCTAGATGCTTCACCAGACTGATATTAATCCATACAGGAGGTGTGGTTAGTAGATCACAAGAAAAGATTCAATGATATCACCTTCTTCAACTACGGTTGTAGCGCCAATTCATGAGCTTGGTGATCCATTAAGCACTCCTTCTTCAAATTGGTTTTGACCAGGCACGTGGCCACATATAACTGATGTTCTATCCTCTTGTTTCAGATGGTTGTCCAAGTTGTCTGCTTCACAAAGAGTGGTTGGTTCTGATTCAAAAGCTTGTTCTCTCACACCTGTTTTTACTTGGTTTCTTCTTTCTTCTCTCTTTGGTTCCTTACGGTAACAACTTAGCTCATAGTCTCTTGATGCTGGACGGGGCAGTCTGTTGTGTTTTTCATCACAGCAGTGAGTGATTGATCTATCATGTTCCTGAGGTCTTGCTTGAGCTGTGGGTTTTGCAACCTCAATATATGCTTGATGTAGCTGCAACTTTCTTGCCTCACCACCATAGTATGCTTGGCTCATCTTTTGGTGTCCTAACATGTCCTTTAGCTGAACCAGATTGCTGCATCCTTTCCAAATCAGTTTGACCATACCTCTTGGCTACAACCTTTTCTTCATGACAGCCTTCATCTCATACCAAGAAGAAATCTGTTGCTCTCCATACTCTGGTATTAGCTGTCTGATACCACCAATCAAGTGCATAACCACATAAACCAGTAGATGCCAATTGAGCCTGCTTCTCTGCTGTGTACCCTTGACACTTAATAATTAAATTCATATTCTTTTCCCATTCTAGGTATGTATCTGGATCATAGTCTCCATTAAGGGTGGAATCTGGATCTGTTTTTTCTTTCAATTCCCTGTTGCTAAGACTCAGCTTCATGGTTTCTTTTTCTTTCAAAGAATACATATGAGACTGCTGGATATGATAGATCACTTGATTTAGGTTAAGAACAAAATCCCCAAACCTTCAAGTGGCTCTGATACCACCTGGTGCAGCCCTGGAATGGTTGTCTCTCCTTGGATCACTTGAAGTGGGGCGTGGGTGGATGGAAGGTGATGGATATGGTCCTTCTCCTTAGAACTATGAGATGTTCTAAAGATGTTTTGCTTCTCCTGAGACACAGGTTCACCCTGCTTAGTGTCTGGATGGATCACAGAAGATCACTCTTCTTATTGTGATAAAATTGTTCACACATGAACAAGATGAGAAGTCTCCTCGAGACGATTGTTCGAGCCAAAGCTTAAGTTTATTGAATAATGGTTGATGATACAAGGAGGCTCGTGTTTAACATAAATAAGAAAGCCAAAACGAAATCCTAGGCTAGAGAAAACCCTAGGGTTTAGAGAAAACCCTAAACCAAAACCAAATCGGTTTAGTGAAAACCATATCCTAATCCTATTGCTAATTGGTTTATAAATCACCAAACTTAATCTTAATTGGTTTACACTTAATAAAATCATAAATAAACTTAAAATAAACCATCTTGGACGCCTAATCTTCTTGGCCAATGATAATCCAAGTGGCTCAGTTTTCCACTTTTGGGCCGATAAAGGCCTTTTCAACAATTCTTGCCAGCTCTCTATCCATCTTGTTCCAGGTCCGACCAAGTTGCTTTTATGCTCATGTGGATGATAAATATCCTCCCATGTTCCATTTCAAGCTCTGGTTCTTCATCTTCCATTTCCAACTCATTTCCATGTCCGGTTAACAGTCCATTTCTCATCATATTGAATCTCCCATCCCATTTTCTGTCCAACCAACTTCCTCCCATCCATTTCTTTGTCAATCATGGTTCCGCCCATGATTATCCAAAGTCATTCCTATCTTTAAAATGCCTCATCAAGGCCCATACCTTCTTCTCTCGTCTGTCAATACCTCATGAATCATGCCAATAAGCTCCAATAAGCCCACTAGGTCTTGCTTGACCCATTGCCTCTCTGTACATGGATTGGCTTCCAGAACTTGAGTTTGAAGCTGATCCAGGTCGCACCAGCAAGGGAGCAAAACAAACCAGCCCAGAGGATGGTAAAGAAGATGTGGACGGCCAAAGCTGAGATGGAAGAAAGAAGTCACTGGATCTTATGGTTCTCCCATCATTCAGAACAGCCTTGCACCACATATCCTGGAGGCATACTCCTATTGTGAAACCTCAAAGGAGCTATGGGACACTCTTCAGAAAGTTTATGGAAATGTCTCCAACATCGCCGTGTGTTTGAAGTCAAGAGGGCTATCAACACCCTCACACAAGAGGATACTGATTTTTCAAAACATTTTGGGAAATTTAGATCCTGTGGGCTGAGCTGGAGATGCTGAGACCATCAAGTGTTGACCCTGAGGTGCTGAATGAGAAAAGAACAAGATAAAGTGTTTAACTGCTACTCTCAATCCAAGTATGGTGGGTTAATCAAACACATTCTCGAGGAGTGACAAGTGTTGACATGAAGCAAATAAGAGATTCAATATCAGACATGAACCTATAGAAGGCATTGATGAAGAGAGCAAGGCAAGACACGCTTGTGGTATGATCAAAGAACTACTGTCCGCATAAGTTATGATCACTCAACCTACCGCGGGCTTGCAAGACAAGAGAAAGACTTAGCCTAAGAGGAAACAGTAGTATTTAAATGAGCTGAAGTGTGGAGCATGTCGACACAAGAGTAAAAGAGAGACGCAGGAAGTGTCACGGTGGACTTAAGGAGAATCGAGGAGAGAAGAATGGCAGAAAGGTCACTCACTCCAGGCTTAACGAGCCTGACCGGCCAGAACTTCTCCCATTTGTTTATTGCTCATTGTATATCTCTAATTGTTTAATTGTTTCTCATGGCAACTTGCGATCTGTCTTGCCTTTAAATAGGCTGTAACATGTTCTAAATTAATCCAAGGAAATATGTTCTCTTTAGTCATTCATCTCTCTTCAACTCTCTCTCTTTATCTCTTTCTCTCGATTCAAATCCTTCTTGCTCATAATCTGCAACACAAATCTACCCTATTCTTCTTATAATCTTATATGGTATCAGAAACAAGCTCTGAACCTACTCTTCTTCAAGAAATACTCTGTTCTTAATTCTTCCATCTCTTAAATCCTTCTCTCTCCTGTTCTTGTGTTCTTGGCGAGTGAAGGCAAAGATGGATAGCAACAACAACAACCGACTCTCAAGCATTCTGTGACCTTAAAGGGAGTTAACTACCTCTTATGGGCCAGGATGGTGAAGATTGCTCTGGAGAAAAGGTTTGGAGCCATGTCTCAACGTAAACAGCTCCAAAGCAAACTATCCAAGGAGAAGATGGAAAGGAGATGGTGGTAGCGATGAAGGTAAATGGGGTCAGGAAGATCTCATGGTGCTCACAGCCCTCCTTAGCTCCCTGGAACCAGCTATTATGGAGTCTTACTCATACTGTGAGACCACCAAGCAGCTGTGGGATACACTCTACAAAGTGTATGGAAATGTCTCCAACCTTACTAGAGTTTTGAAGTGAAAAGGGCCATCAATGCTCTCAGCCAAGGAGATGAGGAGTTTCAACCTCATTTCGCAAGTATAGGTCTCTTTGGGCAGAGTTGGAGTTACTAAGACCTCACACAACTGATCCAGCCACCCTCTTAACAAGGCGGAAGAGGACAAAGTGTTTGGTCTATTGCTCACTCTAAACCCATCTTATGGAAGCCTGATTAAGCACATCTTGAGAGCTGATAAGCTACCTGACCTGGATGAAGTATGTGCTCAAATCCAGAAGGAGGAAGGCTCAAGTGCCTGTTTGGGAGTAAAGGAGACTTAACTATGGCTCACCAAGCCGGGAAGCAGTGGCAAACAAGGCTGCTTACAAGCGGTGATGAGAAGAAGGTCTTGATGTGAGCATTGCAAGAAGAAAGGCCACATGAAAGACAAGTGCTGGATTCTCCACCCTCACCTTAAGCCAAACAAGTTCAAGGAGCCACGCTTTCAGGATGCAAGAGCCCACTCTCAACCGATGGAAATGAGCCGCTGACTCCAAGCTCCGGTGCTCTAATAATAATGGTGGAGGAAGTGCTATGGCCTCTACATCAATGTACTCCACGGCAAGGACCAACCAGGATGAGATAATCAGTGCTCTCATCAAGGCCTTGAAAGATAACTCTGGTATACCTAAAACTCTTGGTTTTTCACACAATGCTTTCCAATCGCTGAGAATTCTGAAACATTTTTAGAAATACTAGACCATTGATTATTGACTTGGTGCTTCTCACCACATGATTAGTGATTCTAGTTTAATTAAAAATGTGAAACCAGCATTAGGGAATGTGATGATAGCAAATGGTGATAAAATCCTATAAGAGGTATGTGAATTGAAATTGTTTGATAAAGTATCTAAGGCATTCTACATGCCCACCTTGCTTCAAACCTGGTTTCGTTAAAAAGGCCACAAATGATTTAAATTGCCATGTTACATTCACCCTAATGAAGTTTATTTTCAGGATATTGAGTCAAGTAAGTTGCTTGGCAAGGGTGTAACCAAGGAGACTTGTATTTGCTTGAGGACACTCTGCCAACTTCTGATTTATCTTGCTATTTCATTCTGTTTCTCAATTCCCAAAGATGTAATATGGCATGCGATTAGGACATCCTCATTCTCGCGCTTGAACATCCTGTTACCTAGCATTTCTTTTAAAAGTGATTGTGAGGCTTGTATCTTAGGAAAGCATTGTAAGAGTGTCTTCCTAAATCAATGACCATCTATGATAATTGCTTTGATTTAATTCATTCGATGTGTGGACTGCCCCTTGCATCTAGAGAACAACATAAATACTTTGTGACATTCATAGATGAAAAATCTAAGTACACATGGATCACACTGTTGCAATCAAAAGATGGGTGCTGAAGCTTTTAAAAATTTTCAAAACTATGTCACTAACCATTTCAATGTTAAGATTAAGATTCTTAGATCAGATAATGGTGGTGAATACACTAGCACAGCCTTCAAACAACATCTAGCTGCCCATGGGATCATCCAACAAACCAGTTGCCTTACACACCTCAACAAAATGGTGTGGCGAGAGAAAGAATAGGCACTTAATGGAGGTAGCTAGGAGCATGATGTTCCATGGTAATGTGCCTAAAAGATTTTGGGGAGATGCAGTAGTCAATGCCACTTACCTTATCAACCGCGACACCTACAAGAGTGCTTCAAGATGCCACTCCATATGAGGTACTGACCAAAACCAAACCTAAAATAGATCATTTATGCGTGTGTTGGGTGTGTGCTTTGTCTTAGTTCCGGAGAACTCAGAAACAAGTTAGAGGCCAAGCACAAAGGCAATGTTTATTGGGTATTCAACACATCAGAAAGGGTACAAATGCTATGTTCCAGACACTAGAGAGTGTTAGTCTCCAGGGATGTCAAGTTCATAGAATCAACAGGCTATTATGAGGAGCAGAGTTGGGGAGAACTCAAGGATCTATCTCAATCTGCCTCGCATGAGCCAACAACTTGAGAGTAATCATGGAAAGGCTTGGCATCAGTTTACTGGGAACCAGAGAAGGTCAGGAAGGAACCCACACAAGCTGTAGAAGAGGCAGTAGAAGATGTGGAAGTTCCTCATCCTGACTGAGGGGGTAATGGAAATGATGAGCGTCCGCCAGCTCAACCGATGATGAGCAGTCTGCGCCAGCTCAACCGAAGACAACTCAGTAGTTCATGATCAAGATGAGATACAACCAGAATCAGACACTGAGATTCAAGTGGAGGAGCACCATGGAAATGAAGCAGAACTGAGCAGATACAGCCCTTGAGAAGGAGCACCAGGATCAGGAGACCAGCTTCAAACGGATCAACACAAGAGTATACTTCAATGCTGAAGCTGTAGCTCATCCAACCAGTGCTGTTTGCTCGCTGCCAACTATCCGAAGAGCATCAAACATTTATCAGTGAGTTGGATCAAGAATATATTCCAAGGACATATGAAGAAGCTATGCAACATGAGGAATGGAGAGCATCAGGAGATGAGATGGGAGCCATGATCAAGAATGACACATGGTTTGAGACAGCCCTTCCCAAAGGAAAGAAAGCAGTAACCAGCAGGCTGTTATATACAATCAAGTATGGAGCCAATGGCAAGCCAGAAAGAAGGAAGACAAGATTAGTGGCAAGAGGGTACACTCGTGTCTATGGTGAAGATTATCTAGACACCTTTGCACCAGTGGCTGCTGCACACTATAAGGATCCTCCTATCTCTTGCTGTCAACCTTGAGTGGGATCTATGGCAGATGGATGTGAAGAATGCTTTTCTTCAAGGAGAGTGGAAGATGAAGTCTACATGAGACCACCTCTGGCTAGAAGATATGGTGAAACCAGGAAATGTCTTAAGACTAAAGAAGGCTATCTATGGCTTGAAGCAATCTCCAAGAGCCTGGTACCACAAACTAAGCACAACACTCAATGGGAGAGGTTTTGTGAAGTCTCAAGCAGATCATTCTCTCTTCACACTGACCAGCATCCAAGGCATTGTAGTCATCTTGGTGTATGTGGATGATATCATCATCACTGGTAATAACCAGAAGGTATCTCCTCAACTAAAGCACCTTAAAACAGCCTTTGATATTAAGGACCTGGGAGAGTTAAAGTACTTCCTAGGGATTGAATTGTGCCATCCAAGGAGGGCCTCTTCTTATCCCAAAGGAAGTACACCTTGATATTTTAAATGAGGCAGGAGATCTTGGAGGTAGACAGGCCAAAACACCATTAAGAAGGCTACAAGGTGCATGAGAGGGGAGTATGATGCAACTCCTTCACTGATGTCAAGAAGTATAGAAGAATGGTTGGGAAGCTCATCTATCTCACTATCACTGCCAGATGTGTGTTTTGCTGTGAACCAAGTAAGCCAGCATATGCAAGCCCCCAAGATACATCACTGGAATATGGTGGAGAGAATCTTGAGATACTTAAGAGCAGCACCTGGTCGTGGAGTATGGATGGCGTAACAAGAACACTGAGGTTGTGGGTATTGTGATGCTGATTGGGCTGGAGATAGAGTGGATAAGATCAACTACAGGCTATTGCACCTTTATTGGAGGGAATCTAGTCACATGGGAAAGCAAGAAGAGAAGGTGGTGTCTTGTTCAAGTGCTGAGAGTATGATCAATGAGAAACCAAGTGAGCTCATATGGATCAAGGGACTTGAAAGACTTGGGATTGAAATCACTACACCAATGACTATGTGCAGACAACCAGGCTGCCATACACATTGCATCCAACTCAGTCTTTCATGAGGACAAAGCACATAGAAGTAGACTGCCACAAGTGAGACAAGCCGTGGAACAGCAAGTGATTCTTCCATGTTATACTAGAAGTGAAGATCAACTTGCTGACATCTTCACCGGCAGCAAGCATCAAGGTCTGTGAGTTCATTCATCCTAAGCTTGGACTCATAGATCTCACATGTCACTGATCTCTCACCATGAAGTATTCTACTTTTTTCCTTTGCTTGGTTTTATCCCAAGTGGTTTTTCCAAGTAAAGGTTTTAATGAGGGAATGCTTCATAGTGTCCAAGCTTGATCAAATCCTATTATCAAGCTTGAGGGGAGTGTTGACATGAAGCAAATAAGAGATTCAATATCAGACATGAACCTATAGAAGGCATTGATGAAGAGAGCAAGGCAAGACACGTTTGTGGTATGATCAAAGAACTACTGTCCGCAAGTTATGATCACTCAACCTACCGCGGGCTTGCAAGACAAGAGAAAGACTAGCAAGAAGATGTTTATTTAAATGAGCTAGAAGTGTGGAGCATGTCGACACAAGAGTAAGAGAGACGCTAGGAAGTGTCACGGTGGACTTAAGGAAATGGGAGAGAAGACCGTTGTGAAAGGTCACTTTCACTCCGCCAACGAGCTCCCAGAACTCTCCCATTTGTTTATTGCTCATTGTACTATCTCTTAATTGTTTAATTGTTTCTCTCATGGCAACTTCTTACATCTGTCTTGCCTTTAAATAGGCTGTAACATGTTCTAAATTAATCCAAGGAAATATGTTCCTCTTTAGTCATTCATCTCTCTTTCTCGAACTCTCTCTCTTTATCTCTTTCTCTGATTCAAATCCTTCTTGCTCATAATCTGCAACACAAATCTACCCTATTCTTCTTATAATCTTATAACAAGCTCCCAGACCTTGAGGAGCTGCGCTCCAGATAAAAGGAGCAAGGCTCAGTGGAGCTCTTTGGAGGTAAAGGAGACCTCATACTTGCAAACAAAGCCGATGGAGCGAAGATCCTGCTGAGGCTGCTAACAAAGGGTACTACAAACCAAGTGACAAGAAGGTGTGGGAGTGTGACCACTGCAAGAAGAAAGGGCATGGAAGAGACAAGTGCTGGATTCTTCACCCACACCTCGCCACGAAGTTCAACTGATGCAAGAGCAAATTACCGTGATGGAGGAGAGTCATCTAATTCAATGCACTAGAATGCTGGTGATGGGAACGCTTACCAATGGTGGTGGTACAGCCATGAGAGGGACACAAGATGAGACTATCAAGAAGTCTGACCTCCATGCACTCATCAAAGCCCTAAAGGAGTCTGGTAACACACTTGGTTTATCTTTAAATGCATCATATAAAGTGTCTAGTGCAATCAGGTGGTCTTACCACAAATCTGAATGCCTTTGATAAGATTAAACCATTAGTAATAGACTCAGGAGCATCTCATCACATGATTAGTGACGCCAAGATGATTAAAACATTAAGCCTATCTCAGGAATGTTAAATTGCTAATGGTGATAGAATTCCCATTATGGGTGAAGGAACCATTAACCTGCTTTGATAGAGAAACCAAAGCTTTCTATATGCCTTCATTTGCTTCAAATTTGTTATCGCTAAAAGAGTGACCACTGATTTAAATTGTAATGTGATATTCAGTCCTAATGAGGTTATGTTTCAGGATATTGAGACTCTTAAGTTGATTGGCAAAGGTGTTTCAAGGAGGACTTGTACCTGCTTGAAGATATCAAGACCATTTCAAATTCTCGCTTAGTTCAATTCCTGCTTTAGATAATGATGTATTATGGCATGCTAGGCTAGCCATCCTCATTCTCGCACTGAACATCTTATTTCCTCATGTTTCTTTTAAAAATGATGACTGTGAAGCATGCATCCTTGGCAAGCATTGCAAAACTGTTTTCCTAAGTCTTCTACTATCTATGAAAATTGCTTTGATCTTATACACTCGATGTCTGGACTGCACCATGCATATCTAGGAGAATCATAAGTATTTTGTCACTTTCATTGATCAAAATCAAAATACACTTGGCTGACTATGATTCAAACTAAAGATAGAGTGCTTGATGCTTTTATAAATTTCCGAACTACATAACTAATCATTTCAATGTTAAGATCAAAGTATTCAGTCGACAATGGGGAGAATATACAAGTAGTGCATTCAAAACCATCTTGCTAAGCATGGGATCATTCATCAAACTAGCTGTCCATATACTCCACAACAAAATGGAGTGGCTGAGAGGAAGAACAGGCACCTCATGGAGGTGGCCAGGTCCATGATGTTCTATACCAACATGCCTAAACGCTTCGAGTGATGCAGTCATGATGCTTGCTATCTCATCAACCTAACTCCAACTAGAGTGCTTGAGGATTCTACACCATATGAGGTACTGAACAAAAGAAAACCATCTCAGACTACTCTATGCGGTCTTTGGGTGTGTGTGTTTTGTGTTACAGCCAGTGAGCATAGAAACAAGTGGAGGCAAGAAGTGTCAAGGCAGTGTTCATAGGCTACTCCACCACTCAAAAGGGGTACAAATGCTATGTACCAGAGACTAGGAGAGTCATGGTGTCCCGAGATGTGAAGTTTGTTGAGTCCGAGGCTACTTTGATGAAAAGAATTGGGATGAGCTCAAGGACCTGTCCAAAGGAGTCCTGATAGAGCACAAAATCTGAAGCACATTATGGAGAGTCTTGGTATCAACATGAGTCCGAGCACGAACCAGTGCCTGTTGAGGAACAAGGTGTTCATCCTAATCCTGAAGGGGAATCAAGAGGACTCTTATACTGATCGAGAGGGACAGACGCAAGAGAAGGAGATCAAGAGGGTCAAGAAGGGATAATCTGGTCGAGCAAGAGGTTCATGATCAGGATGAAACTAATCACATTGAACCATCAGTACATGAGCAAGAGGCGAGTCGATGGAGAAGAGCTTGTAGAAGAAGTCCAGCTTAGGAGAAGCACAAGAATCAGACATCATCCATCAAACTGATCAATACAAGAGTGTATTTCAACAGCCAAGCAGCTGCTCATCCAACTCAAGCAACATGCACCCTAGCCCAATATCCCGTGGATCATCAAGCATTCATCACTAATCTTGATGAGGCCTACATACCAAGGTCGTATGAAGAAGCTATGGCAATCAAGGAATGGAGAGATTCAGTAGAGATGAGATGGGTGCTATGGAGAGAAATGGAACCTGGTTTGAAACCGAGCCCCAAAGGCAAGAAGGCGGTTACATGTTGTTGTTCACAATCAAATACTTAGCCAATGGGAAACCTGAGAGGAAGAAGACCAGACTAGTAGCAAGAGGCTACACTCAAGTATATGGTGAGGATTATCTTGAAACCTTTGCACCTGGCAAAGCTTCACACCATAAGGATTGTGCTATCTCTTGTGTGAATTTGGAATGGGATCTCTGGCAAATGGATGTCAAGAATGCATTTCTACAAGGAGAGCTTGAAGATGAAGTGTACATGGCCCACCAAAGGGTATGGAAGACATGGTTAAACCAGGCAATGTGTTAAGACTCAAGAAAGCAATCTATGGTCTAAAGCAATCCCCAAGAGCTTGGTACCACAAGAGCACCACACTGAATGGGAGAGGCTTTGTGAAATCTGAGGCTGATCATACTCTTTTCACTCACACAAGCAAGGAATCATTGTCATCTTGATATATGTTGATGACATTATAATCACTGGTAGTGATAAGGAGGGATTGATCCACCAAAGCTTTCCTCAAGGCAACTTTTGATATCAAAGACTTGGGAGAGCTAAAATACTTCTTGGGCATTGAGATGTGTAGATCCAAAGAGGGATTGTTTCTCAAAGGAAGGAAGTACGCTTGACCTACTAAAAGTTGGTGACTTAGGAGGAAGAACAGCCAAGACTCTTGAAGAAGGTTACAAAGTGATGCGGAGGGGAGATAAGACAAGCTGTATGAAGATGTAAAGCACTATAGGAGGATGGTGGGAAAACTCATATATCTCACCATCACACGACCTGATTTGTGCTTATGTCAACCAAGTGAGCCAACATATGCAAGCTCCTAAGATGCACCATTGGAACATGGTGGAAAGAATCCTAAGGTACTTAAGAGAAGCACCAGGGCAAGGAGTTTGGATGGGCTGCAACAAGAGCACTGAGATAGTAGGCTATTGTGATGCAGATTGAGCAGGAGATGAGTTGATAGGAGATCAACTACTGGTTATTGCACATTTATTGGAGGCAATTTGGTAACTTGGAAGAGCAAGAAGCAGAAGGTGGTTTCATGTTCAAGTGCTGAGGCAGAGAGAGCCATGAGGAAACTCACAAGTGAGCTGATTTGGATCAAAGGACTGCTTAAAGACTTGGGAGTTGAAACTACATCACCAATCACTATGCATTGTGATAACCAGGCTGCTATACACATTGCTAGCAACTCAGTCTTCCATGAAAGAACCAAACATATAGAAGTGGACTGCCACAAGGTTAGACAAGCCGGAACAGAAAGTAATACTACCTTGCTACACAAGAAGTGAGGATCAGCTAGCTGATATATTCACAAAGGCAGCAAGCACTAAGATTTGTGAGTTCATCCATCCAAGGTTGGGACTCATAGATCTTTCATGTCACTGATCTCTCCTCCATGAAGTGATCTACTCTTTTCCTGGCTTGGGTTTTATCCCATTGGTTTTTCCTAGCTTAGGTTTTAATGAGGGATTGCTTCATGGCCCAAGCTTGACTTGTTCTACATGGTCAAGCTTGAGGGGAGGTTGACATGAAGAGAATAAGGTAGAGACCACCATGTTATCAAGGAAACAACCGTAGAGATCAAGGGCAAGAGTGGTGATCAAGTTAACATAAAACCTAGCTTGACTTGCAAGACAAGGATGAGATATTATGGGCGGTTTTGATATTTAAATCCTGCCAAGAGAAGTGGAGAATGTCGCACATAAGGAAGAGAGCTGTTGGTGGAGAAGTCACTGGTCTATGAGAGAAAAGAAGAGCAGGGAGACCGCTGGTGCTGTCACTTTCACCCGGGCTGAACCAGCCTGCCACCAGCCTCTCCCTTTGTTTATTATTTCCTTGTACTATCACTCATTTCTTTATTGTTTCTTCTCTGGCTGCTTGTGATCGTGTTTGTCCTTAAATAGAGTGTATGAGGTTGCAATGTAATCAATCAATCAGTAGTTCTTATTCTCTCTTCTTCTTCTTCATCCAAGCAACACTACCTCTCTCTTAAATTCTCATAATGTTTCCAATCTAAATCCCTTAAAGTCTTCAGTCTTTCACTCCACTCTTTTTCCCTAAGTGTTGGTTTTATCCCATGAGGTTTTCCAAGCATGAGATTGAGCTTCCATGATCCGGATTGTGTCTTTACCAAGTGGGGATTCAAGTGGAGTTCACTCCCCACCATACTGATGAAAGGGAAGCACCTTAAACTCATCCCAATACATTCATGATTGTTCTTATACTTAAAATGTTATTGAGCTTGATGTGATTGAATGCATTGCCTTAAGAACTGATGCACCTTTGGGATAATGTATCGTACCTTAATCTGGTGGTCTCTAAGCCCTTCAAGATGGCGAGTAGTCTAAGAGGGAGAGACACAACTGGCCTAAAGGAGAGTTCCGAGATGTTGGTGTGTGCAAGTTATGGAGTTCATCCTTGCAGCACAAGTTAGGCCATGATCCGAGTTTAAGGGTTCCACCATGAGTTATCTGAACTCCTTAGACTCACGGCCAATCCCTAGGCATTGTTGAACTCCACTCTTTTCCTAAGTGTTGGTTTTATCCCATGAGGTTTTCAAGCATGAGATTGAGCTTCCATGATCCGGATTGTGTCTTTACCAAGGATTCAGTGGAGTTCACTCCCCACCATACTGATGAAAGGGAAGACCTTAAACTCATCCCAATAAATTCATGATTGTTCTTATACTTAAAATGTTATTGAGCTTGATGTGATTGAATGCATTGCCTTAAGAACTGATGCACCTTTGGGATAATGTATTGTTGACATGAAGAGAATAAGGTAGAGATCAAGGGCAAGAGTAAGGTGATCAAGTTAACATAAAACCTAGCTTGACTTCAAGACAAGGGATGAGATATTATGGGCTGTTTTGATATTTAAATCCTGCCAAGAGAAGTGGAGAATGTCGACATAAGGAAGAGTGCTGTTGGTGGAGAAGTCACGGGTCTATGAGAGAAAAGAGGAGCGGGGAGACCGCTGGTGCTGTCACTTTCTACCCTGCTGATCGAGCCTGCCCACTCCAGCTCCTCCCTTTGTTTATTATTTCCTTGTACTATCACTCATTTCTTTATTGTTTCTTCTGGCTGCTTGTGATCGGGTGTGTCCTTAAATAGAGTGTATGAGGTTGCAATGTGATGAATGAATCAAGCAGTGTTCTTATCTCTCTCTTCTTCTTCATCCAACACTACTCTCTCTCTCTTAAATTCTCATAATGTTTCCAATCTAAATCCTCTAAAGTCTTCAGTCTTTCATGGTATCAGAGCAATGGGATAAAAACCATCCTAGGAGAGGATGGTAAAGAAGATGTGAACGCTGGCTAAAGGAGATGGAAAGAAAGAAGGTCAAGCGGATCTTATGGTTCTCCATCATTCAACAGCCTTGCACCACATATCCTGGAGGCATACTCCATTGTGAAACCTCAAAGGAGCTATGGGACACTCTTAAGAAGGTTTATGGAAATGTCTCCAACATCAGCCGTGTGTTTGAAGTCAAGAGGGCTATCAACACCCTCACACAAGAGGATACTGATTTTTCAAAACATTTTGGGAAATTTAGATCTTGTGGGCTGAGCGGAGATGCTGAGACCATCAAGTGTTGACCCGAGGTGCTGAATGAGAGAAAGAACAAGATAAAGTGTTTGCACTTCTGTTTACTCTCAATCCAGGGTATGGTGGGTTAATCAAACACATTCTGAGGGTGACAAGCTCCCAGACCTAAGGAGCTATGCTGCCAGATACAAAAGGAGCAAGGCTCTGGAGCTCTTTGGAGGTAAAGGAGACCTCATACTTGCAAAAAAGCTGATGGAGCAGAAGATCCCGCTGAGGGCCGCTAACAAAGGGTACTACAAACCAAGTGACAAGAAGGTGTGGGAGTGTGACCACTGCAAGAAGAAAGGGCATGGAAGAGACAAGTGCTGGATTCTTCACCCACACCTCAAGCCACGGTTCAGAACTGATGCAAGAGCAAATTACTCTGGTGATGGAGGAGAGTCATCTAATTCATGCGCATCTGAATGCTGGTGATGGGAATGCGCTACCAATGGTGGTGGTACAGCCAAGAGGGACACAAGATGAGACTATCAAGTTCTGACCTCCATGCACTCATCAAAGCCCTAAAGGAGTCTGGTAACACACTTGGTTTATCTTTAAATGCATCATATGAGTGTCTAGTGCACCGTGTGGTCTTACCACAAATCTGAATGCCTTGATAAGATTAAACCATTAGTAATGACTCAGAGCATCTCATCACATGATTAGTGACGCCAAGATGATTAAAAACATTAAGCCTATCTCGTGGAATGTTAAAATTGCTAATGGTGATAGAATTCCCATTATGGGTGAAGGAACCATTAACCTGTTTGATAGAGAAACCAAAGCTTTCTATATGCCTTCATTTGCTTCAAATTTGTTATCGCTAAAAGAGTGACCACTGATTTAAATTGTAATGTGATATTCAGTCCTAATGAGGTTATGTTTCAGGATATTGAGACTCTTAAGTTGATTGGCAAAGGTGTTTCAAGGAGGACTTGTACCTGCTTGAAGATATCAAGACCATTTCAAATTCTCGCTTTTAGTTCAATCTCTGTTTTGATAATGATGTATTATGGCATGCTAGCTGCCATCCTCATTCTCGCACTGAACATCTTATTTCCTCATGTTTCTTTTAAAATGATGACTGTGAAGCATGCATCCTTGGCAAGCATTGCAAAACTGTCTTCCTAAGTCTTCTACTATCTATGAAAATTGCTTTGATCTTATACACTCGATGTCCGACTGCACCATGCATATCTAGGAGAATCATAAGTATTTTGTCACTTTCATTGATCAAAATCAAAATACACTTGGCTGACTATGATTCAAACTAAAGATAGAGTGCTTGATGCTTTTATAAATTTCCAGAACTACATAACTAATCATTTCAATGTTAAGATCAAAGTATTCAGTCGCATTAATGGGGAGAATATACAAGTAGTGCATTCAAAACCATCTTGCTAAGCATGGGATCATTCATCAAACTAGTTGTCCATATACTCCACAACAAAATGGAGTGGCTGAGAGGAAGAACAGGCACCTCATGGAGGTGGCCAGGTCCATGATGTTCTATACCAACATGCCTAAACGCTTCGAGTGATGCGCAGTCATGATCGCTTACATCTCATCAACGAACTCCAACTAGAGTACTTGAGGATTCTACACCATATGAGGTACTGAACAAAAGAAAACCATCTGTAGACTACTGTGTCTTTGGGTGTGTGTGTTTTGTGTTACAGCCAGTGAGCATAGAAACAAGTTGGAGGCAAGAAGTGTCAAGGCAGTGTTCATGGCTACTCCACCACTCAAAAGGGGTACAAATGCTATGTACCGAGACTAGGAGAGTCATGGTGTCCCGAGATGTGAAGTTTGTTGAGTCCGAGGCTACTTTGATGAAAAGAATTGGGATGAGCTCAAGGACCTGTCCAAAGGAGTCTCTGATAGAGCACAAAATCTGAAGCACATTATGGAGAGTCTTGGTATCAACATGAGTCCGAGCACGAACCAGTGCCTGTTGAGGAACAAGGTGTTCATCCTAATCCTGAAGGGGAATCAAGAGGACCTCATACTGATCAAGAGGGATCAGACGCAAGAGAAGGAGATCAAGAGGGTCAAGAAGGACTAATACTGGTCAGAGCAAGAGGTTCATGATCGATGAAACTAGTCACATTGAACCATCAGTACATGAGCAAGAGGCAGAGTCTCGATGGAGAAGAGCTTGTAGAAGAAGTCCAGCTTAGGAGAAGCACAAGAATCAGACATCATCCATCAAACCGATCAATACAAGAGTGTATTTCAACACCAAGCTTGCTCATCCAACTCAAGCAACATGCACCCTAGCCCAATATCCTCGTGGATCATCAAGCATTCATCACTAATCTTGATGAGGCCTACATACCAAGGTCGTATGAAGAAGCTATGGCAATCAAGGAATGGAGAGATTCAGTAGGAGATGAGATGGGTGCTATGGAGAGAAATGGAACCTGGTTTGAAACCGAGCCCCAAAGGCAAGAGGCGGTTACAAGTATGCTGTTGTTCACAATCAAATACTTAGCCAATGGGAAACCTGAGAGGAAGAAGACCAGACTGGTAGCAAGAGGCTACACTCAAGTTTATGGTGAGGATTATCTTGAACCTTTGCCAAGCAAAAGCTTCACAAGGATTGTGCTATCTCTTTGTGAATTTGGAATGGGATCTTGGCAAATGGATGTCAAGAATGCATTTCTACAAGGAGAGCTTGAAGATGAAGTGTACATGTCCACCAAAGGGTATGGAAGACATGGTTAAACCAGGCAATGTGTTAAGACTCAAGAAAGCAATCTATGGTCTAAAGCAATCCCCAAGAGCTTGGTACCACAAGCTGAGCACCACAATCGAATGGAGAGGCTTGTAAAATCTCGAGGCTGATCATACTGCTCACCTCACAAGCAAGGAATCATTGTCATCTTGATATATGTTGATGACATTATAATCACTGGTAGTGATAAGGAGGGATTGCATCCACCAAAGCTTTCCTCAAGGCAACTTTTGATATCAAAGACTTGGGAGAGCTAAAATACTTCTTGGGCATTGAGATGTGTAGATCCAAAGAGGGATTGTTTCTCTCACAAAGGAAGTATACTGGACCTACTAAGGAAGTTGGTGACTTAGGAGGAAGAACAGCCAAGACTCCTTGAAGAAGGTTACAAAGTGATGCGTGAGGGGGAGATAAGACAAGCCGTATGAAGATGTAAAGCACTATAGGAGGATGGAAACTCATATATCTCACCATCACACGACCTGATGTGTGCTTTGCAGTCAACCAAGTGAGCCAACATATGCAAGCTCCTAAGATGCACCATTGGAGCATGGTGGAAAGAATCCTGGAATACTTAAGAGAAGCACCGGGCAAGGAGTTTGGATGGGCTGCAACAAGAGCAATGAGATAGTAGCTATCATGATGCAGACAGAGATAGAGTTGATAGGAGATCAACTACTGGTTATTGCACATTTATTGGAGGCAATTTGGTAACTTGGAAGAGCAAGAAGCGAAGGTGGTTTCATGTTCAAGGCCGAAGAGGAGCATGATTATGAGAAACTCAAGTGAGCTGATTTGGATCAAAGGATGCTTAAAGACTTGGGAGTTGAGACTACAGCACCAATCACTATGCATTGTGATAACCAGGCGCTTACACATTGCTAGCTGAAAGACTGAAGACTTTAGAGGATTTAGATTGGAAACATTATGAGAATTTAAGAGAGAGAGAAGTAGAAGGCGATGAAGAAGAAGAGAGAATAAGAACATTGCTTAATTTTATTTATTACATTGCAACCTCATACACTCTATTTAAGGACACACACGATCACAAGCAGCCAGAGAAGAAACAATAAAGAAATGAGTGATAGTACAAGTGAAATAATAAACAAAGGAGAGGAGTTGCCTCCAGGTGTCGTCAGCCAAAAGTGTAGTGACAGCACCCAACGGTCTCCCCTCTTCTCATGTAATCTGACTTCTCCACCAACAGCTCTCTTCCTTATGTCGACATTCTCCACTTCTCTTGGCAGGATTTAAATATCAAACCGCCCATAATATCTCATCCCTTGTCTTGCAAGTCAAGCTAGGTTTTATGTTAACTTGATCACCTTACTCTTGCCCTTGATCTCTACCTTATTCTTCATGTCAACATTCTCAAGCTTGACCATGTAGAACAAGTCAAGCTTGAAGCCATGAAGCAATCCTCATTAAAACCTTAGCTAGGAAAACCCAATGGGATAAAACCAAGCCAAGGAAAAGAGAGATCACTTCATGGAGGAGAGATCAGTGACATGAAAGATCTATGAGTCCCAACCTTGGATGGATGAACTCACAAATCTTAGTGCTTGCTGCCTTTGTGAATATATCAGCTAGCTGATCCTCACTTCTTGTGTAGCAAGGTAGTATTACTTTCTGCTCCACGGCTTGTCTAACCTTGTGGCAGTCCACTTCTATATGTTTGGTTCTTTCATGGAAGACTGAGTTGCTAGAATGTGTATAGTCACTGGTTATCACAATGCATAGTGATTGGTGCTGTAGTCTCAACTCCCAAGTCTTTAAGCAGTCCTTTGATCCAAATCAGCTCACTTGTGAGTTTCCTCATGGCTCTATATCACCAAAGATCAACATGAAACCACCTTCTGCTTTTCCAAGTTACCAAATTGCCTCCAATTGTTGACATGAAGCAAATAAGAGATTCAATATCAGACATGAACCTATAGAAGGCATTGATGAAGAGAGCAAGGCAAGACACGCCAGGTGTGATCAAAGAACTACTGTCCGCACAAGTTATGATCACTCAACCTACCGTGGCTTGCAAGACAAGAGAAAGACTTAGCCTAAGAGGAAACAGTATTTAAATGAGCTAGAAGTGTGGAGCATGTCGACACAAGAGTAAGAGAGACGTTAGGGAAGTGTCACGGGTGGACTTAAGGAGAATCGAGGAGAGAAGACCGCAGAAAGGTCACTTTCACTCCAGCCTTAACGAGCCCGACCGCCGAACTCTCTCCCATTTGTTTATTGCTCATTGTACTATCTCTTAATTGTTTAATTGTTTCTCTCATGGCAACTTGCATCTGTCTTGCCTTTAAATAGGCTGTAACATGTTCTAAATTTATCTAAGGAAATATGTTTCTTTAGTCATTCATCTCTCTTTCTGAACTCTCTCTTTATCTCTCTCTGATTCAAATCCTTCTTGCTCATAATCTGCAACACAAATCTACCCTATTCTTCTTATAATCTTACATGGTATCGAGCAACAAGCTCTTGAACCTACTCTTCTTCCAGAAATACTCTGTTCTAATTCTCTCCATCTTCTAAATCCTTCTCTCTCCTGTCTTGTGTTCTTGGCGAGTGAAGGCAAAGATGGATAGCAACAACAACAACAACCTGACGCCAGCATTCCTGTGACCTTAAAGGAGTTAACTACCTCTTATGGGCCAGGATGGTGAAGATTGCCCTGGAGGAAAAGGTTTATGGAGCCATGTCTCAACAGAAACAGCTCCAAAACAAACTATCCAAGGAGAAGATGGAAAGGAGATGGTGGTCCGATGAAGGTAAATGGGGTCGAAGATCTCATGGTGCTCACAGCCCTCCTTAGCTCCCTGAACCAGCTATTATGGAGTCTTACTCATACTGTGAGACCACCAAGCAGCTGTGGGATACACTCTACAAAGTGTATGGAAATGTCTCCAACCTTACTAGAGTTTTGAAGTGAAAAGGGCCATCAATGCTCAGCCAAGGAGATGAGGAGTTTCAACCTCATTTCGGCAAGTATAGGTCTCTTTGGGCAGAGTTGGAGTTACTAAGACCTCACACAACTGATCCAGCCACCCTCTTAACAAGGCGAAGAGGACAAAGTGTTTGGTCTATTGCTCACTCTAAACCCATCTTATGGAAGCCTGATTAACATCTTGAGAGCTGATAAGCTACCTGACCTGGATGAAGTATGTGCTCAAATCCAGAAGGAGGAAGGCTCAGAGGCCTGTTTGGGAGTAAAGGAGACTTAACTATGGCTCACCAAGCTGAGGGCGGCAAACAAGGCGCTTACAAGCGGATGAGAAGAAGGTCTTGATATGTGAGCATTGCAAGAAGAAAGGCCACATGAAAGACAAGTGCTGGATTCTCCACCTCACCTTAAGCCAAACAAGTTCAAGGAGCCACGCCAGGATGCAAGAGCCCACCTCTCAACTGATGGAAATGAACCAGTGACTCCAAGCTCGTGTGCTCTAATAATAATGGTGGAGGAAGTGCTATGGCCTCTACATCAATGTATCCACGGCAAGGACCAACCAGGATGAGATAATCGCTCTCATCAAGGCCTTGAAAGATAACTCTGGTATACCTAAACTCTTGGTTTTTCACACAATGCTTGTCACAATCTGAGAATTCTAGAAACATTTTAGAAATACTAGACCATTGATTATTGACTCGGTGCTTCTCACCACATGATTAGTGATTCTAGTTTAATTAAAAATGTGAAACCAGCATTAGGGAATGTGATGATAGCAAATGGTGATAAAATTCCTATAAGAGGTATAGGTGAATTGAAATTGTTTGATAAAGTATCTAAGGCATTCTACATGCCCACCTTGCTTCAAACCCGCTTCAAAAAGGCCACAAATGATTTAAATTGCCATGTTACATTCACCCCTAATGAAGTTTATTTTCAGGATATTGAGTCAAGTAAGTTGCTTGGCAAGGGTGTAACCAAGGGAGACTTGTATTTGCTTGAGGACACTCTACCAACTTCCGATTTATCTTGCTATTTCAATTGCTTTCAATTCCCTAAAGATGTAATATGGCATGCTAGATTAGACATCCTCATTCTGCCTTGAACATCCTGTTACCTAGCATTTCTTTTAAAAGTGATTGTGAGGTTTGTATCTTAGGAAAGCATTGTAAGAGTGTCTTCCTAAATCAATGACCATCTATGATAATTGCTTTGATTTAATTCATTCTGATGTGTGGACTGCCCTTGTGCATCTAGAGAACAACATAAATACTTTGTGACATTCATAGATGAAAAATCTAAGTACACATGGATCATAATGTGTAATCAAAAGATAGGGTGCTGAAGCTTTTAAAAATTTTCAAAACTATGTCACTAACCATTTCAATGTTAAGATTAAGATTCTTAGATCAGATAATGGTGGTGAATACACTAAAGCACAGCCTTCAAACAACATCTAGCTGCCCATGGGATCATCCAACAAACCAGCTTGTCTACACACCTCAACAAAATGGTGTGGTCGAGAGAAAGAATAGGCACTTAATGGAGGTAGCCGTGGAGCATGATGTTCCATGGTAATGTGCCTAAAAGATTTTGGGGAGATGAAGTTATCGCCACTTACCTTATCAACCCGACACCTACAAGAGTGCTTCAAGATGCCACTCCATATGAGGTACTGACCAAAACCAAACCTAAAATAGATCATTATGGTGTTTGGGTGTGTGTTTGGTCTTAGTTCCAGAGAACTCGAAACAAGTTAGAGGCCGGCACAAAGGCAATGTTTATTGGGTATTCAACACATCGAAAGGGTACAAATGCTATGTTCCAGCCACTAGAGAGTGTTAGTCTCCGTGGATGTCAAGTTCATAGAATCAACAGGCTATTATGAGGAGCAGAGTGGGGAGAACTCATGATCTATCTCAATCTGCCTCGCACAGAGCCAACAACTCGAGAGTAATCATGGAAAGGTTGGCATCTTACCACTGGGAACAGAGAAGGTCAGGAAGGAACCCACACAAGCTGTAGAAGAGGCAGAGAAGATGTGGAAGTTCCTCATCCTGATCATGAGAGGGGTAATGGAATGATGAGCAGTCCACCAGCTCAACTCGAAGACAACTCAAGAGTTCATGATCAAGATGAGATACAACCAGAATCAGACACCGAGATTCAAGTGGAGGAGCCAGACCATGGAAATGAAGCAGAACCTGAGCAGATACAGCCCTGGAGAAGGAGCACCAGGATCAGGAGACCAGCTTCAAACCGATCAACACAAGAGTATACTTCAATGCTGAAGTCAGTAGCTCATCCAACCAAAGGTTGCTTGCTGCCAACTATCCGTAAGAGCATCAAACATTTATCGTGAGTTGGATCAAGAATATATTCCAAGGACATATGAAGAAGCTATGCAACATGAGGAATGGAGAGCATCGCTTGAGATGAGATGGGAGCCATGATCAAGAATGACACATGGTTTGAGACAGCCCTTCCCAAAGGAAAGAAAGCAGAACCTAGCGTGCTGTTATATACAATCAAGTATGGAGCCAATGGCAAGCCAGAAAGAAGGAAGACAAGATTAGTGGCAAGAGGGTACACTCCAGGTCTATGGTGAAGATTATCTAGACACCTTTGCACCGTGGCTAAGCTGCACACTATAAGGATCCTCCTATCTCGGTCAACCTTGAGTGGGATCTATGGCGATGGATGTGAAGAATGCTTTTCTTCAAGGAGAGTTCGAAGATGAAGTCTACATGAGACCACCCTCGCCTAGAAGATATGGTGAAACCAGGAAATGTCTTAAGACTAAAGAAGGCTATCTATGGCTTCAAGCAATCTCCAAGAGCCTGGTACCACAAACTAAGCACAACACTCAATGAGAGGTTTTGTGAAGTCTCAAGAGATCATTCTTCTTCACACTGACCAGCATCCAAGGCATTGTAGTCATCTTGGTGTATGTGGATGATATCATCATCACTGGTAATAACCAGTGAAGGTATCTCCTCAACTAAAGCTTACCTTAAAACAGCCTTTGATATTAAGGACCCGAGAGTTAAAGTACTTCCTAGTGGATTGAATTGCCGCATCCAAGGAGGGCCTCTTCTTATCCCAAAGGAAGTACACACTTGATATTTTAAATGAGGCAGGAGATCTTGGAGGTAGACAGGCCAAAACACCATTAGAAGAAGGCTACAAGGTGCCGCAGAGGGGAGTATGATGCAACTCTTCACTGATGTCAAGAAGTATAGAAGAATGTTGGGAAGCTCATCTATCTCACTATCACTGGCCAGATGTGTGTTTTGCTGTGAACCAAGTAAGCCAGCATATGCAAGCTCCCAAGATACATCACTGGAATATGGTGGAGAGAATCTTGAGATACTTAAGAGCAGCACTGGTCAGTATGGATGCGTGTAACAAGAACACTGAGGTTGTGGGTAATTGGATGCTGATTGGGCTGGAGATGAGTGGATAGAAGATCAACTACAGGCTATTGCACCTTTATTGGAGGGAATCTAGTCACATGGAAAAGCAAGAAGCAGGTGGTGTCTTGTTCAAGTGTCGAGGCAGTAGTATGATCAATGAGAAAACTTACAAGTGAGCTCATATGGATCAAGGGACTGCTGAAAGACTGGGGATTGAAATCACTACACCAATGACTATGCATTGTGACAACCAGGCTGCCATACACATTGCATCCAACTCAGTCTTTCATGAGAGGACAAAGCACATAGAAGTAGACTGCCACAAGGTGAGACAAGCGTGGAACAGCAAGTGATTCTTCCATGTTATACTAGAAGTGAAGATCAACTTGCTGACATCTTCACCAAGGCATCAAGGTCTGTGAGTTCATTCATCCTAAGCTTGGACTCATAGATCTCACATGTCACTGATCCTCTCACCATGAAGTATTCTACTCTTTTTCCTTTGCTTGGTTTTTATCCCAAGTGGTTTTTCCAAGTAAAGGTTTTAATGAGGGAATGCTTCATAGTGTCCAAGCTTGATCAAATCCTATTATCAAGCTTGAGGGGGAGTGTTGACATGAAGCAAATAAGAGATTCAATATCAGACATGAACCTATAGAAGGCATTGATGAAGAGAGCAAGGCAAGACACGTTTGTGGTGTGATCAAAGAACTACTGTCCGCATAAGTTATGATCACTCAACCTACCGTGGCTCGGTAAGACAAGAGAAAGACTTAGCCTAAGAGGAAACAGTATTTAAATGAGCTAGAAGTGTGGAGCATGTCCACACAAGAGTAAGAGAGACGCTAGGGAAGTGTCAATGGTGGACTTAAGGAGAATCAGAGGAGAGAAGACCGCCTAGAAAGGTCACTTTCACTCCAGCTTAACGAGCCCACCGGCCAACTCTCTCCCATTTGTTTATTGCTCATCAGATCTCTCAATTGTTTAATTGTTTCTCTCATGGCAACTTGCTGACTGTCTTGCCTTTAAATAGCTGTAACATGTTCTAAATTTATCTAAGGAAATATGTTCCTCTTTAGTCATTCATCTCTCTTTTCTCAACTCTCTCTCTTATTCTCTCCTGATTCAAATCCTTCTTGCTCATAATCTGCAACACAAATCTACCCTATTCTTCTTATAATCTTACACCATAAATGCACACCAGTAGTTGATCTCCTATCAACTCTATCTCCTGCCTAATCTGCATCACAATGTTCTTTACTATCTCAAGGTTGCAGCCCATCCAAACTCCTTTTGCCCCGTGTTTCTGGTACCTTAGATTCTTTCCACCATGCTCCAATGGCATCTTGTAGAGCTTGATATGTTGGCTCACTTGGTTGACTGCAAAGCAAACATCAGGTCGTGCAGATGGTGAGATATATGAGTTTTCCCACCATCCTCCTATATAGGCTTTACATCTTCATACAGCTTGTCTTCTATCTCCCCTCACGATCACTTTGTAACCTTCTTCAAGAGGAGTCTTATTGTTCTTCCTCCTAAGTCACCAACTTCCTTAGTAGGTCAAGTTTATACTTCCTTTGTGAGAGAAACAATCCTCTTTGATCTACACATCTCAATGCCCAGAAGTATTTTAGCCTCCTCTGTGTCTTTGATATCAAAGTTGCCTCAGGAAAGCTTTGTGGATGCAACCTCCTTATCACTACCAGTGATTATAATGTCATCAACATATATCAAGATGACAATGATTCCTTGCTTGCTTGTGAGAGGAAAAGAGTATGATCAGCCTCGATTTTACAAAGCCTCCCATTCAGCAGGTGGTGTCACTTTGTGACCAAGCTCGGGATTGCTTTTAGACCATAGATTGCTTTCTTGAGTCTTAACACATTGCCTGGTTTAACCATGTCTTCCATACCCTTTGGTGGACGATGTACACTTCATCTTCAAGCTCTCCTTGTAGAAATGCATTCGACATCCATTTGCCAAAGATCCCATTCCAAGTTCACAAAGAAGAGATAGCACAATCCTTATGGTGTAGCTGCCACTACAGTTGTTTCAAGATAATCCTCACCATAAACTTGAGTGTAGCCTCTGCTACCAGTCTGGTCTTCTTCCTCTCGCTTCCCATTGGCAAGTATTTGATTGTGAACAAAAAGATATTTAGAATCGCCTTCTTGCCTTTGGGAAGCCTCGGGCCAAAACAGGTTCCATTTCTCTCCATAGCACCCATCTCATCTCCTACTGAATTTCCATTCCTTGATTGCCATAGCTTCTTCATAATGACCTTTTGGTATGTAGGCCTCATCAAGATTGATGAATGCTCATGATCCACAAGATATCATTAGCATGTTGCTTGAGTTGATGAGCAACCGCTGGCTGTGAAATACACCTTGTATGATCCAGCTTTGATGGATGATGTCTGATTCTGTGCTTCTCCTAAGCTGCTGGACTTTTCTACAAGCTCTTCTCCATCGTGACCAGCCTCTTGCTCATGCTCGATGGTTCAATGTACTAGTTTCATCCGATCATGAACCTCGCTCTGACAGTGATAGTCCCTTCTTGACCTCTCTCTTGATCTCTTCTTTGTGTCTGATCCCTCTTGATCAGTATGAGGGTCCTCTTGATTCCCCTTCGTGATTAGGATGAACACCTGTTCCTCAACAGCACTGGTTCTGTGCTCTGACTCATGTTGATACCAAGGCTCTCCATAATGTGCTTCAGATTTTGGCTCTATCCGTGACCTTGGACAGGTCCTGAGCTCATCCCACTTTTCATCAAAGTAGCCTCGACTCAACAAACTTCACATCTCGACACCATGACTCTCCTAGTCTCTGGCACATAGCATTTGTACCTGAGTGGTGGATAGCCTATGAACACCGCCTCGACACTTCTTGCCTCCAACTGTTTCTATGCTCACCTGGCTGTAACACAAAACACACACACCCAAAGACACGCAAGTAGTCTACAGATGGTTTTCTTTTTCAAGACTATATGGTGTGTAGAATCCCAAGTACTCTAGTTGGAGTCTCATGATGAGATAGCAAGCAGCCATGACTGCATCACCCGCAAGCAGCATGCTGGTATAACATCATGGACCTGGCCACCTCCATGAGGTGCCTGTCTTTCCTCAGCCACCCATTTTGTTGTGGAGTATATGGACAGCTAGTTTGATGAATGATCCCATGCTTAGCAAGATGGTTTTGAATGCACTACTTGTATATTCTCCCATCGTTCGACTAATACTTTGATCTTAACATTGAAATGATTAGTATGTAGTTCTGAAATTTATAAAAGCATCAAGCACTCTATCTTTAGTTTGAATCATAGTCAGCCAAGTGTATTTTGATTTTTGATCAATGAAAGTGACAAAATACTTATGATTCTCCCTAGATATGCATGGTGCAGTCCAGACATCGAAAGTGTATAAGATCAAAGCAATTTTCATAGATAAGTAGAAGACTTAGTGGAAGACAGCTTTTGCAAGCCACAAGGATGCATGCTTCACAGTCATCATTTTTAAAAGAAACATGAGGAAATAAGATTTTCAAAGCACGAATGAGGATGGCCTAGCCTAGCATGCCATAATACATCATTATCTAAAACAGAATTGAACTAAAAGCGAATTTGAAATGGTTCGATATCTTCAAGAGGTACAAGTCCTCCTGAAACACCTTTGCCAATCAACTTAAGAGTCTCAATATCCTGAACATAACCTCATTAGGACTGAATATCACATTACAATTTAAATCGTGGTCACTTTTAATGATAACAAATTTGAAGCAAATGAAGGCATATAGAAAGCTTTGGTTTCTCTATCAAACAGGTTAATGGTTCCTTCACCCATAATGGGAATTCTATCACCATTAGCAATTTTAACATTCCCCGAGATAGGCTTAATGTTTTTAATCATCTCAAGGCCACTAATCATGTGATGAGATGCTCGAAGTCTATGACTAATGGTTTAATCTTATCTGAGGTATTCAGATTTGTGGTAAGACCACACCGTGCACTGTGACACTCTATATGATGCATTTAAAGATAAACCGTGTGTTACCGTGACTTTTGTGGCTTTGATGAGTGCATGGAGGTCAGACTTCGATGGTCTCATCTTGTGTCCCTCTCATGGCTGTACCACCACCATTGGTGTTTATTCCCATCACCAGCATTCCTAGTGCGCATTGAATTAGATGACTCTCCTCCATCACCCCAGTAATTTGCTCGTGATCAGTTCTCAACTTCAGGCTTGGAGGTGTGGGTGAAGAATCCAGCACTTGTCTCTTCCATGCCCTTTCTTCTTGAAAGGGTCACACTCCCACACCTTCTTGTCACTTGGTTTGTAGTACCTTTTCATAAGAGCTACCAACAGGATCTTCTGCTCCATCAGCTTTGCTGCAAGTATGAGGCCCCTTACCTCCAAAGAGCTCCACCTAGCCTCAAGCCCTTTGTATCTGAGCATAGCCCTCAAGGTCTGGGAGCTTGTCACTGAGAGATTTAGAGATTTAGTGAGAGTTTAAGAGAGATTTAGACAGAGTTTATGGCTGAAATATGAAGAACACCAAGAAGAGAGAGAGTGAGAGATTTCGTAAGAAGAGAGATGAGAAGGAGAGAATATGATTTTAGTTGAAATGGTCCAAGATACATCACATAAATAGCCAAAGACAAGAGGGCTTAAACAATAAAATGGTCTGGCCTCGAGCACAAAGGACAAGATATCTTGGCCGATCAAAGAGCGACAGTGTCCTCGCACCCCACATGTGGTCTTCTTGGTTCAAACTTCTCCAACAGCTCTTTTTCCTCTTTCCAACATGAATAGCATTTAAATATGTCATTCGTCTCTCGACAAGGCGAGAGAAGCTTGTTTGAAGTTAGTTTAGCTCATCCAAACCCTAACCCAGACGGACCACCTTTTTGCTTCCTCTTTATCCGATCAACCTTCCTTGTCTCCTTTACACTAGAATGCTCATTTTATTCTTCATGTCAACATCTCCTCTCAAGCTTGACCAGGAACAAGTCAAAGAAGCCATGAAGCAACTCATTAAAACCTTAGCTAGGTAAAACCCAATGGGACAAAACCAAGCCAAGGAAAAAGAGTAGATTACTCCATGGAGGAGAGATCAGTGACATGAGAGGTCTATGAGCCCAACTCGGATGGATGAGCTCACAAACCTTAGTGCTTGCTGCCTTTGTGAAGATATCAGCTAGCTGGTCTTCACTCCTTGTGTAGCATGGCAATATCACCTTCGCTCCACCGCTTGTCTAACCTTGTGGCAGTCCACTTCAATGTGTTTGGTTCTCTCATGGAAGACTGAGTTACTAGCAATGTGTATAGCAGCCTGGTTATCACAAGGCATGGTTATTGGTGTTGTAGTTCAATTCCCAAGTCCTTAAGCAGCCCTTTGATCCAAATCAGCTCTCGCTTGTAAGCTTTCTCATGGCTCTATACCGCTCTCAATGAACATGAAACCACCTTCTCGCTTCTTGCTCTTCCATGTTACCAAATTACCTCCAATAAAGGTGCAATAGCCGGTTGTGACCTCCTGTCTATCCTATCTCCAGCCCAATCAGCATCACAATAGCCAACTATCTCAGTTTTGGCAACCCATCCACACTCCTTGGCCTGGTGCTTCTTAAGTATCTTAATTCTTTCAACCATGTTCCAATGGTGCATCTGGAGCTTGCATATGCTGGCTCACTTGGTTAACTGCAGCACACATCTGGTCTTGTGATAGTGAGATATATGAGTTTTCCCACCATCCTCCTATAGTGCTTCACATCTCCATAAGCCTTGCTCCTTTTGTATCTGAGCGCATAGCTCCTCAAGGTCTGGGAGCTTGTCACTGAGAGATTTAGAGATTTAGTGAGAGTTTAAGAGAGATTTAGACAGTTTATGGCTGGAAATATGAAGAACACCAAGAACGGAGAGAGAGTGAGAGATTTCGTGCAAGAGAGATAGAGAAGGAGAGAATATGATTTCCTTAGTTGAAATGGTCCAAGATACATCACATAAATAGCCAAAGACAAGAGGGCTTAAACAATAAAATAAGGTCTGGCCTCTGAGCACAAAGGACAAGATATCTGGCTGCATCAAAGAGAAAGCGCAGTGTCCTCTGACTCCCACATGTGGTCTCTCTTGGTTCAAACTTCTCCAACAGCTCTTTTTCCTTCTCTGGCCACATGAATAGCATTTAAATATGTCATTCTCGTCTCTGGACCAAGGCAAGGAGAGAAGCTTGTTTCCGGTTAAGTTTAGCTCATCCAAACCCTAAACTGTACGGACCACCTCTTTTGCTTCCTCTTTTATCCGATCAACCTTCCTTGTCTCCTTTACACTAGAATGCTCATTTTATTCTTCATGTCAACATTCCCCTCAAGCTTGACCATGTGGAACAAGTCAATTAAGCCATGAAGCAATCCTCATTAAAACCTTAGCTAGGTAAAACCCAATGGGACAAAACCAAGCCAAGGAAAAGAGTAGATTACTCCATGGAGGAGAGATCAGTGACATGAGAGGTCTATGAGCCCCAATCTCGGATGGATGAGCTCACAACCTTAGTGCTTGCTGCCTTTGTGAAGATATCAGCTAGCTGGTCTTCACTCCTTGGTAGCATGGCAATATCACCTTCTGCCTAATCGCTTGTCTAACCTTGTGGCAGTCCACTTCAATGTGTTTGGTTCTCATGGAAGACTGAGTTACTAGCAATGTGTATAGCAGCCTGGTTATCACAGTGCATGGTTATTGGTGTAGTCTCAATTCCCAAGTCCTTAAGCAGCCCTTGATCCAAATCAGCTCTTGTAAGCTTTCATGGCTCTATACTCTGCCTCAGACTTGAACATGAAACCACCTTCTGCTTTTGCTCTTCCATGTTACCAAATTACCTCCAATAAAGGTGCATAGCCGGTTGTAGACCTCCTGTCTCATCCTATCTCCAGCCCAATCAGCATCACAATAGCCAACTATCTCAGTACTTGCAACCCATCCACACTCTTGGCCTGGTGCTTTGGCAATACCTCGTAATTCTTTCTGCATCTTAGAGCTTGCATATGCTGGCTCACTGGTTAACTCAAAGCACACATCTGGTCTTGTGATAGTGAGATATATGAGTTTTCCCACCATCCTCCTATAGTGCTTCACATCTCCATAAGCCTTGTTTTCATACCCCTCACGCATCACTTTGTATCCCTCCTCTAGAGGCTTAGCAGCTCTACCACCAAGATCCCCAGCCTTTAACAGATCAGAGTGTATTTTCTTTGGGACAGGAACAACCCTTCCTAGACCTACACATCTCAATCCCTAAAGTACTTGAGCCTCCCAAGTCCTTGATGTCAAATGTTGTCTTAAGGAATGCTTTGGTTGAGTTGATCCCTCTTTATCACTGCCTGTGATGATGATATCATCCACATAGATAAGAATAACAATGATTCCTGCTGGCCAGAAATGAGGTATGATCAGCTTCAGATTTCACAAAACCTCTTCCATTAAGAGTTGTGCTTAGCTTGTGGTACCAGGCTCTTGGGGATTGCTTCAGACCATAGATTGCTTTCCTAAGCCTCAAAACATTGCCTGGTTTAACCATGCCTTCCATACCAGGTGGTGGACGATGTATACCTCATCTTCTAGCTCTCCTTGTAGAAATGCATTCTGACATCCATTTGCCAAAGGTCCCATTCAAATTTACAAAGAGATAGACAATCCTTATGGTGTGAAGCTTTGCCACTGGTGCAAAGGTTTCAAGATAGTCCTCACCATATACTTGAGTGTAGCCTCTTGCTACCAGCCTGGTTCTTCCTTTCAGGTTTCCCATTGGCTAAGTACTTAATTGTGAACAAGCATGCTAGTAACAGCCTTTTGCCTTTGGGAAGCTCAGTTTCAAACCAGGTTCCATTCTTCTCCATAGCACCCATCTCATCTCCTACTGAATCTCTCCATTCCTTGATTGCCATAGCCTCTTCATATGACTTTGGTATGTACCTCATCAAGATTAGTGGTGAAAGCTTGATGATCCATAGGATATTGAGCAAGGGAGCATGTTGCTGAGGGATGAGCAACTGCTTGGCTGTTGAAGTAAACCCTTGTGTTGATCCATTAGAAGCCGGTCGCTTGATCCTATTACTCCTCCTTAGTACTGGTTGTGGTTCTTCATGTTGAACCTCCTCTTCATTTGCCAAAGTCTGGTTCTCATTCACCACCTGGTGCTTCTGATCCTCTTGATCTTGTTGCTCATCTTGATCATGGATTGGCTCAGTATTGTTGTTGCCCCCTCATGGTCAAGGTGAGGACCTTCCTGACCCTCAGACTCATCAGTGTTGGTCTCAGCTTCACTAGACTGAGTGGGAGCTTGCCTAGTCTCATCTGGATCAAGACCTTTCTTCTCCATAGGTATACTGATCCCAATGCTCCATTACCCGCCTAAGATTGCTTCTCTCATCTGAGGTTGATTGGGATAGATTCTCAAGATCACCCAATCTTTGTTGTTGTAGTATCCTCTAGATTCCACAAACTTCACATCTCGAGACACCGAACTCTCCTAGTTTCTGGTTCATAACACTTATAACCTTTGGTTTGGAGAGTAGCCAATGAACATAGCTCTTGTACTCTTGGCCTCTAGCTTATTTCTTTGCTCTCCTGGTATCAAGACAAAGCAAAGACACCCAAATACACGATATGATCAATAGATGGTCTGGTTTTATTCAATACCTCAAATGGAGAGTGGTCTTGAAGGATTCAGTTGGAATCCGGTTGATCAAGTAGCATGCTGTCACGACTGCATCTCCCAAACCTTTAGTACACTTGTATGGAACATCATGCTTCTGGCCACCTCCATCGATGTCTATTTTCCTCTCAGCCACTCCATTTTGTTGTGGTGTGTAAGGACAGCTAGTTTGCTGAATGATCCCATGCTGAGCTAGATATTGCTTGAATGCCCGACTAGTGTACTCTCCACCATTATCAGACCTGAGAATCTTCAACTTGGCATTGAAAGATAACTCTGGTATACCTAAAACTTGGTTTTTCACACAATGCTTGTCACACTGCTGAGAATTCTAGAAACATTTTAGAAATACTAGACCATTGATTATTGACTCTGGTGCTTCTCACCACATGATTAGTGATTCTAGTTTAATTAAAATGTGAAACCAAAGATTAGGGAATGTGATGATAGCAAATGGTGATAAAATTCCTATAAGAGGTATAGTGAATTGAAATTGTTTGATAAAGTATCTAACGATTCTACATGCCCACCTTTGCTTCAAACCTGGTTTCGTTAAAAGGCCACAAATGATTTAAATTGCCATGTTACATTCACCCCATGAAGTTTATTTTCAGGATATCAGTCAAGTAAGTTGTTTGGCAAGGGTGTAACCAAGGGAGACTTGTATTTGCTCGAGGACACGGCCAACTTCGATTTATCTTGCTATTTCAATTGCTTTCTCAATTCCCTAAAGATGTAATATGGCATGCTAGATTAGACATCCTCATTCTCGTGCCTTGAACATCCTGTTACCTAGCATTTCTTTTAAAAGTGATTGTGAGGCTTGTATCTTAGAAAGCATTGTAAGAGTGTCTTCCTAAATCAATGACCATCTATGATAATTGCTTTGATTTAATTCATTCTCGATGTGTGGACTGCCCTTGGCATCTAGAGAACAACATAAATACTTTGTGACATTCATAGATGAAAAATCTAAATACACATGGATCACACTGTTGTAATCAAAAGATAGGTGCTAAGCTTTTAAAAATTTTCAAAACTATGTCACTAACCATTTCAATGTTAAGATTAAGATTCTTAGATCAGATAATGGTGGTGAATACACTGACAGCCTTCAAACAACATCTAGCTGCCCATGGGATCATCCAACAAACCAGTTGCCCTTACACACCTCAACAATGAATGGGTTGAGAGAAAGAATAGGCACTTAATGGAGGTAGCTAGAGCATGATGTTCCATGGTAATGTGCCTAAAAGATTTTGGGGAGATAAAGAGTCATCGCCACTTACCTTATCAACCGCGACACCTACAAGAGTGCTTCAAGATGTCCTCCATATGAGGTACTGACCAAAACCAAACCTAAAATAGATCATTTCGCGCAGGTTTGGGTGTGTGTGTTTTGTCTTAGTTCCGGAGAACTCGAAACAAGTTAGAGGCCGAAGCTAACAAAGGCAATGTTTATTGGGTATTCAACACATCGTAAGGGTACAAATGCTATGTTCCGACATAGGAGAGTGTTAGTCTCCGGGATGTCAAGTTCATAGAATCACCTATTATGAGGAGCAGAGTTGGGGAGAACTCAAGGATCTATCTCAATCCTTTACGAGCCAACAACTTGAGAGTAATCATGGAGCGTTTGGCATCGCTTTACCGGGAACTGAGCAGGGTCAGGAAGGAACACATGCCGCAGCGCAGATGTGGAAGTTCCTCATCCTGATCATGAGGGGGTAATGGAAATGATGAGCAGTCAAGGCTCAACTCGGCGACAACTCAGTAGTTCATGATCAAGATGAGATACAACCGAATCGCATTAATCGGATTCAAGTGGAGGAGCCAGACCATGGAAATGAAGTAACCTGAAAGCAGATACAGCCCTTGAGAAGGAGCACCAGGATCAGGAGACCAGCTTCAAACCGATCAACACAAGAGTATACTTCAATGCTGAAGCTGTAGCTCATCCAACCAGTCTGTTTGCTCGCCGCCAACTATCCGTAAGAGCATCAAACATTTATCAGTGAGTTGGATCAAGAATATATTCCAAGGACATATGAAGAAGCTATGCAACATGAGGAATGGAGAGCATCAGCTGGAGATGAGATGGGAGCCATGATCAAGAATGACACATGGTTTGAGACAGCCCTTCCCAAAGGAAAGAAAGCAAGAACAGCAGGCTGTTATATACAATCAAGTATGGAGCCAATGGCAAGCCGAAAGAAGGACAAGATTAGTGGCAAGAGGGTACACTCAGGTCATGGTGAAGATTATCTAGACACCTTTGCACCAGTGGCTAAGCTGCACACTATAAGGATCCTCCTATTCTTTGCTGTCAACCTTGAGTGGGATCTATATAGATGGATGTGAAGAATGCCTTTCTTCAAGGAGAGTTGGAAGATGAAGTCTACATGAGACCACCTCCTGGCCTAGAAGATATGGTGAAACCAGGAAATGTCTTAAGACTAAAGAAGGCTATCTATGGTTTCAAGCAATCTCCAGCCTGGTACCACAAACTACACTCAATGGGAGAGGTTTTGTGAAGTCTCAAGCAGATCATTCTCTTCACACTGACCAGCATCCAAGGCATTGTAGTCATCTTGGTGTATGTGGATGATATCATCATCACCGGTAATAACCGGAAGGTATCTCCTCAACTAAAGCTTACCTTAAAACAGCTTTTGATATTAAGGACCCGAGAAAGTACTTCCTGTGGATTGAATTGTGCCGATCCAAGGAGGGCCTCTTCTTATCCCAAAGGAAGTACACACTTGATATTTTAAATGAGGCAGGAGATCTTGGAGGTGACAGGCCAAAACACCATTAAGAAGGCTACAAGGTGCATGGAGAGGGAGTATGATGCAACTCCTTCACTGATGTCAAGAAGTATAGAAGGTTGGGAAGCTCATCTATCTCACTATCACCGCCAGATGTGTGTTTTGCTGTGAACCAAGTAAGCTAGCATATGCAAGCTCCCAAGATACATCACCGAATATGGTGGAGAGAATCTTGAGATACTTAAGAGCAGCACTGGTCGGAGTATGGATGGCGTGCACAAGAACACCGAGGTTGGTGGTATCAGGATGCTGACGGGCTGAGATAGAGTGGATCAACTACAGGCTATTGCACCTTTATTGGAGGGAATCTAGTCACATGGAAAAGCAAGAAGCGTATGGTGTCTTGTTCAAGTGCTGAGGCGAGTATAGATCAATGAGAAAACTTACAAGTGAGCTCATATGGATCATGGACTGCTGAAAGACTGGGATTGAAATCACTACACCAATGACTATGTATCAGACAACCAGGCTGCCATACACATTGCATCCAACTCAGTCTTTCATGAGAGGACAAAGCACATAGAAGTGACTGACAAGGTGAGACAAGCCGGAACAGCAAGTGATTCTTCCATGTTATACTAGAAGTGAAGATCAACTTGCTGACATCTTCACCAAGGCAGCAAGCATCAAGGTCTGTGAGTTCATTCATCCCAGCTTGGACTCATAGATCTCACATGTCACTGATCCTCTCACCATGAAGTATTCTACTCTTTTTCCTTTGCTTGGTTTTTATCCCAAGTGGTTTTTCCAAGTAAAGGTTTTAATGAGGGAATGCTTCATGTTGTCCAAGCTTGATCAAATCCTATTATCAAGCTTGAGGGGAGTGTTGACATGAAGCAAATAAGAGATTCAATATCAGACATGAACCTATAGAAGGCATTGATGAAGAGAGCAAGGCAAGACACGCTTGTGGTGTGATCAAAGAACCACTGTGTTATGATCACTCAACCTACCGCGGGCTCAGAGACAAGAGAAAGACTTAGCCTAAGAGGAAACAGTATTTAAATGAGCTAGAAGTGTGGAGCATGTCCACACAAGAGAGAGACGTTAGGAAGTGTCACTGGACTTAAGGAGAATCAGAGAGAGAAATCGCCAGAAAGGTCACTTTCCTCAGCTTAACGAGCCGACCGCCAGAACTCTCCCATTTGTTTATTGCTCATTGTACTATCTCTTAATTGTTTAATTGTTTCTCTCATGGCAACTTCACATCTGTCTTGCCTTTAAATAGCTGTAACATGTTCTAAATTTATCTAAGGAAATATGTTCCTCTTTAGTCATTCATCTCTCTCTTTCTCAACTCTCTCTTTATCTCTCTCTGATTCAAATCCTTCTTGCTCATAATCTGCAACACAAATCTATCCTATTCTTCTTATAATCTTACACCAATAAATGTGATAACCAGTAGTTGATCTCCTATCAACTCTATCTCCTCGCCCAATCGCATCACATAGCCTACTATCTCGCTGCTTTGTTGCAGCCCATCCAAACTCCTTGCCCCGGTGCTTCTCTTAAGTACCTTAGATTCTTTCCACCATGCTCCAATGGTGCATCTTAGGAGCTTGCATATGTTGGCTCACTTGGTCTGACAAAGCAAACATCAGGTCGCAGGATGGTGAGATATATGAGTTTTCCCACCATCCTCCTATTGCTTTACATCTTCATACAGCTTGTCTTCTATCTCCCTCACGCATCACTTTGTAACCTTCTTCAAGAGGAGTCTGGCTGTTCTTCCTCCTAAGTCACCAACTTCCTTAGTAGCTGCGTATACTTCCTTTGGAGAGAAACATCCTTCTTTGGATCTACACATCTCAATGCCCAAGAAGTATTTTTAGCTCTCCCGTGTCTTTGATATCAAAAGTCACCAGGAAAGCTTTGTGGATGCAATCCTCCTTATCACTACCAGTGATTATAATGTCAACATATATCAAGATGACAATGATTCCTTGCTTGCTTGTGAGAGTGAAAAGAGTATGATCAGTCAGATTTTACAAAGCCTCCCATTCGCTGGTGCTCACTTGTGGTACCAAGCTCGGGGATTGCTTTTAGACCATAGATTGCTTTCTTGAGTCTTAACACATTGCCTGGTTTAACCATGTCTTCCATACCTTGGTGGACGATGTACACTTCATCTTCAAGCTCTCCTTGTAGAAATGCATTCTTGACATCCATTTGCCAAAGATCCCATTCCAAGTTCACGCAAGAGATAGACAATCTGGTGTGAAGCTTTCACATCAAGCAAAGGTTTCAAGATAATCCTCACCATAAACTTGAGTGTAGCCTCTTGCTACCAGTCTGGTCTTCTTTCCTCTCAGGCCCCATTGGCTAAGTATTTGATTGTGAACAACAGCATACTTGTAACCGCCTTTCGCCTGGGAAGCTCTTTCAAACCAGTTCCATTTCTCCATAGCACCCATCTCATCTCCCATGAATCTCCATTCCTTGATTGCCATAGCTTCATACGACCTTATATGTAGCCTCATCAAGATTAGTGATGAATGCTTGATGATCCACGGATACAATAGGGTGCATGTTGTTTGAGTTGGATGAGCAACTGCTTGGTGTTGAAATACACTCTGGTGATCCGGATGGATGATGTCTGATTCTTGTGCTTCTCCTAAGCGCTGGACTTTCTACAAGCTCTTCTCCATCGGATCTGCCTCTTGCTCATGTACTGATGGTTCATGTGACAGTTTCATCCCTGATCATGAACCTCTTGCCTCGACAGTATTAGTCCCTTCTCGACCCTCTTGATCTCCTCTTTGTGTCTGATCCCTCTGGATCAGTATGAGGGTCCTCGATTCCCCCTTCAGGATTAGGATGAACACCTTGTTCCTCAACAGGCACTGGTTCTGTTTCGACTCATGTTGATACCAAGGCTCTCCATAATGTGCTTGATTTTGTGCTCTCATCCAGACTCCTTTGGACAGGTCCTTGAGCTCATCCCAATTCTTTTCATCAAAGTAGCCTCTGGACTCAACAAACTTCACATCTCGGGACACCATGACTCTCCTAGTCTCTGGTACATAGCATTTGTACCTTTTTGAGTGGTGGATAGCTTTAGAACACTGCTCACACTTCCAACTTCTATGCTCCTGGCTGTAACACAAAACACACACACCCAAAGACACGCAAGTAGTCTACGATGGTTTCTTTTTGTTCAGCACTATATGGTGTAGAATCCTCAAGTACTCTAGTTGGAGTTCTGTGATGAGATAGCAAGCAGTCATGACTGCATCACCCGTAAGCGTTTAGCATGTTGGTATGTAACATCATACCTGGCCACCTCCATGAGGTGCCTGTTCTTCCTCTCAGCCACTCCATTTTGTTGTGGAGTATATGGACAGCTAGTTTGATGAATGATCCCATGCTTAGCAAGATGGTTTGAATGCACTACTTGTATATTCTCCCCATTGTTCGACCCGAATACTTTGATCTTAACATCTGAAATGATTAGTTATGTAGTTCTGGAAATTTATAAAAGCATCAAGCACTCTATCTTTAGTTTGAATCATAGTCTACCAAGTGTATTTTGATTTTGATCAATGAAAGTGACAAAATACTTATGATTCTCCCAGATATGCATGGTGCAGTCCGCATAGAGAGTGTATAAGATCAAAGCATTTTCATAGATAGAAGACTTAGGAAGACAGCTTTTGCAATGCTTGCCAAGGATGCATGCTTCACAGTCATCATTTTAAAAGAAACATGAGGAAATAAGATTTTCAGTGCACGAGAATGAGGATGGCTAGCCTAGCATGCCATAATACATCATTATCTAAAACAGAATCGAACTAAAAGCGAATTTGAAATGGTCTTGATATCTTCAACAGTACAAGTCCTCCTTGAAACACCTTTGCCAATCAACTTAAGAGTCTCAATATCCTGAAACATAACCTCATTAGGACTGAATATCACATTACAATTTAAATCGGTCACTCTTTAACTGATAACAAATTTGAAGCAAATGAAGGCATATAAAGCTTTGGTTTATCAAACAAAGTTAATGGTTCCTTCACCCATAATGGGAATTCTATCACCATTAGCAATTTTAACATTCCCCAGATAGCTTAATGTTTTTAATCATCTAGGCCACTAATCATGTGATGAGATGCTCCCCGAGTCTATGACTAATGGTTTAATCTTATCGAGGTATTCAGATTTGTGGTAAGCACCGGGTGCACTAGACACTCTATATGATGCATTTAAAGATAAACCAGTGTGTTACTTGACTCCTTTGTGGCTTTGATGAGTGCATGGAGGTCAGACTTCTTGATGGTCTCATCTTGTGTCCCTCTCATGGCTGTACCACCACCATTGGTGTTTATTCCCATCACCAGCATTCCTATGACAATTAGATGACTCTCCTCCATCACCCGGTAATTTGCTCTGCATCAGCTTCAACTGTGGCTTGAGTGTGGGTGAAGAATCCAGCACTTGTCTCTTCCATGCCCTTTCTTCTTGCAGGTCACACTCCCACACCTTCTTGTCACTTGGTTTGTGTTCCTTTGTTAGCAGCTCTCAACAGATCTTCGCCCATCGCCTTTGTTTGCAAGTATGAGGTCTCCTTTACCTCCAAAGAGCTCCACTGAGCCTTGCTCCTTTTGTATCTGAGCATAGCTCCTCAAGTCTGGGAGCTTGTCACTGAGAGATTTAGAGATTTAGTGAGAGTTTAAGAGAGATTTAGACAGAGTTTATGGCTGGAAATATGAAGAACACCAAGAACGTGAGAGAGAGTGAGAGATTTCGCAAAGAGAGATAGAGAAGGAGAGAATATGATTTCCTTAGTTGAAATGGTCCACATCACATAAATACAAAGACAAGAGGGCTTAAACAATAAAATAAGGTCCGCCTTCGAAAACAAAGGACAAGATATCTGGCCGATCAAAAGAAAGTTTACGTCCTCGCAGACTCACATGTGGTCTCTTGGTTCAAACTTCTCCAACAGCTCTTTTTCCTTCCGCCGACATGAATAGCATTTAAATATGTCATTCTCGTCTCTCGACCAAGGCAAGGAGAGAAGCTTGCTTCTGAAGTTAGTTTAGCTCATCCAAACCCTAAACTGCATCTGGACCACCTCTTTTGCTTCCTCTTTATCCGATCAACCTTCCTTGTCTCCTTTACACTAGAATATTTTATTCTTCATGTCAACACTCCTCAAGCTTGACCATGTGGAACAAGTCAAGTTAAGCCACATAACTCAAAACCTTAGCTAGGTAAACCCAATGGGACAAAACCAAGCCAAGGAAAGAGTAGATTACTCCATGGAGGAGAGATCAGTGACATGAGAGGTCTATGAGCCCCAATTCGATGGATGAGCTCACAAACCTTAGTGCTTGCTGCCTTTGTGAAGATATCAGCTAGCTGGTCTTCACCCTTGTGTAGATGGCAATATCACCTTCGCTCCCCATCAGCTTGTCTAACCTTGTGGCAGTCCACTTCAATGTGTTTGGTTCTTCATGGAAGACTGAGTTACTAGCAATGTGTATAGCAGCCTGGTTATCACAGGCATGGTTATTGGTGTTAGAATTCACCCCAAGTTCCAAGCCCTTTGATCCAAATCAGCGGCTTGTGCTTTCTCTACGCTCTATACCAAAGACTTGAACATGAAACCACCTTCGCTTCTTTGCTCTTCCATGTTACCAAATTACCTCCAATAAAGGTGCAATAGCCGGTTGTAGACCTCCTGTCTATCCTATTCCAGCCCAATCAGCATCACAATAGCCAACTATCTCGCTCTTGCAGCAACCCATCCACACTCCTTGGCCTGGTGCTTCTCTTAAGTACCTCGAATTCTTTTCAACCATGTTCCAATGGTGCATCTTAGGAGCTTGCATATGCTGGCTCACTTGGTTAACTCAAAGCACACATCTGGTCTTGTGATAGTGAGATATATGAGTTTTCCCACCATCCTCCTATAGTGCTTCACATCTCCATAAGCCTTGTTTTCATACTCCCTCACGCATCACTTTGTATCCCTCCTCTGAGGCTTTTAGCAGCTCTACCACCAAGATCCCCAGCTTCTTTTAACAGATCAAGAGTGTATTTTCTTTGGGACAGGAACAACCCTTCCTAGACCTACACATCTCAATCCCTAGAAAGTACTTGAGCCTCCCAAGTCCTCGATGTCAATGTTGTCTTAAGGAATGCTTTGTTGAAGTTGATCCCTCTTTATCACTGCCTGTGATGATGATATCATCCACATAGATAAGAATAACAATGATTCCTTGCTGGCTGGTCAGAGTGAATAGTATGATCAGCTTCAGATTTCACAAAACCTCTTCCATTGTGCTGCTTGTGGTACCAGGCTCGGGGATTGCTTCAGACCATAGATTGCTTTCCTAAGCCTCAAAACATTGCTGGTTTAACCATGCCTTCCATACCAGGTGGTGGACGATGTATACCCTCATCTTCTAGCTCTCCTTGTAGAAATGCATTCTTGACATCCATTTGCCAAAGGTCCCATTCCAAATTTACAGCAAGAGATAAAGACAATCCTTATGGTGTGAAGCTTGCCACTGGTGCAAAGGTTTCAAGATAGTCCTCACCATATACTTGAGTGTAGCCTCTTGCTACCAGCCTGGTCTTCCTTTCAGGTTTCCCATTGGCTAAGTACTTAATTGTGAACAACAAAGATGCTAGTAACAGCCTTTTGCCTTTGGGAAGCTCGGCTTCAAACCAGGTTCCATTCTTCTCCATAGCACCCATCTCATCTCCTACTGAATCTCTCCATTCCTTGATTGCCATAGCCTCTTCATATGACCTTGGTATGTATGCCTCATCAAGATTAGTGGTGAAAGCTTGATGATCCATAGGATATTGAGCAAGGGAGCATGTTGCTGAGTGGGATGAGCAACCGCTTGGCTGCTGAAGTAAACCCTTGGTTGATCCACCAGAAGCCGGTCGCTTGATCCTATTACTCCTCCTTAGTACTGGTTGTGGTTCTTCATGTTGAACCTCCTCTTCATTTGCCAAAGTCTGGTTCTCATTCACCACTGGTGCTTCGATCCTCTTGATCTTGTTGCTCATCTTGATCATGATGGCTCAAGTATTGTTGTTGCCCCCTCATGGTCAAGGTGAGGACCTTCCTGACCCTCAGACTCATCAGTGTTGGTCTCAGCTTCACTAGACCTGAGGGAGCTTGCCTAGTCTCATCTGATCCAGCCTCTTCTCCATAGGTATACTGATCCCAATGCTCTCCATTACCCGCCTAAGATTGCTTGCTCTATCTGAGGTTGACGATAGATTCTCAAGATCACTCCAATCTTTTGTTGTTGTAGTATCCTCTAGATTCCACAAACTTCACATCTCGAGACACCGTAACTCTCCTAGTTTCTGGTTCATAACACTTATAACCCTTTTGGTTTGGAGAGTAGCCATGAACATAGCTCTTGTACTCTTGGCCTCTAGCTTATTTCTTTGCTCCTGGTATCAAGACAAAGCAAAGACACCCAAATACACGATATGATCAATAGATGGTCTGGTTTTATTCAATACCAAATGGAGAGTGGTCTTGAAGGATTCTGGTTGGAATCCTATTGAGTGCGATGCCACGACTGATCTCCCCAAAACCTTTAGTACACTTGTATGGAACATCATGCTTCTGGCCACCTCCATAGATGTCTATTTTCCTCTCAGCCACCCATTTTGTTGTGGTGTGTAAGGACAGCTAGTTTGCTGAATGATCCCATGCCGAAGCTAGATATTGCCAATGCCTGACTAGTGTACTTCCACCATTATCAGACCTGAGAATCTTCAACTTGGCATTGAAATGGTTGGAAACATGGTTATGGAAGTTCTTGAATGCCTCCAGCACCCTGCCTTTTGTCTGAATCAGAGTCACCCATGTGTATTTTGACTTCTCATCAATGAAGGTGACAAAGTACTTGTGATTCTCTCGAAATACAAGGTGCTGTCCACACATCAGAATGAACCAGGTCGAACACTTCTCATAGCTAGTGCTAGACCTTGAAAGACTGTCCTACAATGCTTCCCCAAGATACATGCCTCACATTCATCATTTTGAAACACCATACCCTAAGCATCAAGTTCAAGGCTCTAGTATGGGGATGTCCCACCTAGAGTGCCATATGGTGCTCTCAACCCCATTAGAATCACTGATCAGGCAGTGAGCAGGCGATGCACCAGATATCTTAGTCTTCTAGTGATACAGATCCCCGATGGCTGTGCCTCTACCAATAACCTGCCCTGTTCAAGTCTTGAAACTCAACCTCATCAGGTCTAAAGACAACTTGACAATTCAGATCAATGGTTGCTCTTTTCAACTGATAGCAAATTTGATGTGAACTGAGGCATATACAAGGCGCTGATTCTTTATCAAACAGTCTAAGGTTCCCTATCCCTTCTATCCTAACCTTATCACCATTTTATAAGCACATTCCCTGAGGCAGGTTTGATATTACTAACCAGGTTCCTATCACTAATCATGTGTATAAGATTATAAGAAGAATAGGGTAGATTTGTGTTGGATTATGAGCAAGAAGGATTTGAACCCAGAGAAAGAGATAAAGAGAGAGAGAGAAAGAGAGAGATGAATGACTAAAGAGGAACATATTTCCTGGATTAATTTAGAACATGTTACAGCCTATTTAAAGGCAAGACAGATCGCAAGTTGCCATGAGAGAAACAATTAAACAATTAAGAGATAGTACAATGAGCAATAAACAAATGGGAGAGAGTTCTCCGGTCAGCTCTATGGAGTGAAAGTGACCTTCACAACGTCTTCTCTCCTCTGATTCTCCTTAAGTCCACCCGTGACACTTCCTTAACGCCTCTCTTACTCTTGTGTCTACATGCTCCACACTTCTAGCTCATTTAAATACTGCTTCCTCTTAGGCTAAGTCTTTGTCTTTGCAAGCCACGGTAGGTTGAGTGATCATAACTTGTACGGACAGTAGTTCTTTGATCATACCACAAACGTGTCTTGCCTTGCTCTTCATCAATGCCTTCTATAGGTTCATGTTCGATATTGATCTCTTATTTGCTTCATGTCAACATCCTCAAGCTTGATAATAGATTTGATCAAGTTGGACACTATGAAGCATTCCCTCATTAAAACCTTTACTTGGAAAACCACTTGGGATAAAACCAAGCAAAGGAAAAAGAGTAGAATACTTCATGGTGAGAGATCAGTGACATGTGAGATCTATGAGTCCAAGCTTAGGATGAATGAACTCACGACTTTGATGCTTGCTGCCTTGGTGAAGATGTCAGCAAGTTGATCTTCACTTCTAGTATAACATGAAGAATCACTTGCTTGTTCCACGGCTTGTCTCACCTTGTGGCAGTCTACTTCTATGTGCTTTGTCCTCTCATGAAAGACTGAGTTGGATGCAATGTGTATGGCAGCCTGGTTGTCACAATGCATAGTCATTGGTGTTGATTTCAATCCCCAAGTCTTTCAGCAGCCCTTGATCCATATGAGCTCACTGTAAGTTTTCTCATTGATCTATACTCACCAAGACTTGAACAAGACACCACCTTCTGCTTCTTTTTCCATGTGACTAGATTCCTCCAATAAAGGTGCAATAGCCTGTAGTTGATCTTCTATCCACTCTATCTCCAGCCCAATCAGCATCACAATACCCCACAACCTCAGTTGTTTTGTTACACGCCATCCATACTCCCCACCAGGTGCTGCTCTTAAGTATCTCAAGATTCTCTCCACCATATTCCAGTGATGTATTGGGGCTTGATATGCTGGCTTACTTGGTTCACAGCAAACACACATCTGGCCGAGTGATAGTGAGATAGATGAGCTTCCCAACCATTCTTCTATACTTCGACATCAGGAAGGGAGTTGCATCATACTCCCCTCTCAGCACCTTGTAGCCTTCTTCTAATGGTGTTTTGGCCTGTCTACCTCCAAGATCTCCTGCCTCATTTAAAATATCAGTGTGCCTTTGGGATAAGAAGAGGCCCTCCTGGATCGGGCACAATTCAACTCAGAAGTACTTTAACTCTCCCAGTGTCCCAATATCAAAGGCTGTTTTAAGGTAAGCTTTAGTTGAGGAGATACCTTCCTGGTTATTACCAGTGATGATGATATCATCCACATACACCAAGATGACTACAATGCCTTGGATGCTGGTCAGTGTGAAGAGAGAATGATCTGCTTGAGACTTCACAAAACCTCTCCCATTGAGTGTTGTGCTTAGTTTGTGGTACCAGGCTCTTGGAGATTGCTTCAAGCCATAGATAGCCTTCTTTAGTCTTAAGACATTTCACCATATCTTCTGTGCCGAGGTGGTCTCATGTAGACTTCATCTTCCAACTCTCCTTGAAGAAAAAGCATTCTTCACATCCATCGCCATAGATCCCACTCAATGTTGACAGCAAGAGATAGAGGATCCTTATAGTGTGCAGCTTAGCCACTGGTGCAAAGGTGTCTAGATAATCTTCACCATAGACCTGAGTGTACCCTCGCCACTAATCTTGTCTTCCTTCTTTCTGGCTTGCCATTGGCTCCATACTGATTGTATATAACAGCCTCGCTGGTTACTGCTTTCTTTCCTTTGGGAAGGGCTGTCTCAAACCATGTGTCATTCTTGATCATGGCTCCCATCTCATCTCCAACCGATGTCTCCATTCCTCATGTTGCATAGCTTCTTCATATGTCCTTGAATATATATTCTGATCCAACTCACTGATAAATGTTTGATGCTCTTCTCGATAGTTGGCAAGTTTAGCAAACAGCACGGTTGATGAGCTACAGCTTCAGCATTGAAGTATACTCTTGTGTTGATCCGGGCCAAGCTGGTCTCCGATCCTCGGTGTCCTTCTCAAGGGCTGTATCTGCTCAGTTCTCGCTTCATTTCCATGGTCTGGCTCCTCCACTTGAATCTCGTGGTCTGATTCTGGTTGTATCTCATCTTGATCATGAACTACTGAGTTGTCTTCGTTGAGCTGGCGCATCGCCATCATCGTCAGCTGCACCTCATCATTTCCATTACCCTCATGATCAGGATGAGGAACTTCCACATCTTCTACGCCTCTTCTACAGCCTGTGTGGGTTCCTTCCTGACCTTCTGGTTCCTTTGGTAAACTGATGCCAAGCCTTTCCATGATTACTTTCAAGTTTGTTGGTTCGTCAGGCAGATTGAGATAGATCCTCGAAGTTCTCCCCAACTCGCCCTCATAATAGCCTGCTGATTCTATGAACTTGACATCCTCGGAGACTAACACTTCCCTAGTGTCTGAACATAGCATTTGTACCCTTTCTGATGTGTTGAATACCCAATAAACATTGCCTTTGTGCTTCGGCTCTAACTTGTTTCGAAGTTCTCCGAACTAAGACAAAGCACACACACCCAAACACACGCAAATGATCTATTTTAGGTTTGGTTTTGGTCAGTACTCATATGGAGTGGCATCTTCAAGCACTTTGTAGGTAAAGGTTGATAAGGTAAGTGGCGTGACTACCGTGATCTCCCCAAAATCTTTTAACATTACCATGGAACATCATGCTCCTAGCTACCTCCATTAAGTGCCTATTCTTTTCTCAGCCACACCATTTTGTTGAGGTGTGTAAGGCAACTGGTTTGTTGGATGATCCCATGGGCAGCTAGATGTTGTTTCAAGGTCGTGTTAGTGTATTCACCACCATTATCCGATCTAAGAATCTTAATCTTAACATTGAAATGGTTAGTGACATAGTTTTGAAAATTTTAAAAGCTTCTAGCACCCTATCTTTTGATTGCAACAGTGTGATCCATGTGTACTTAGATTTTCATCTATGAATGTCACAAAGTATTTATGTTGTTCTCTAGATGCACAAGGGCAGTCCACACATCGAATGAATTAAATCAAAGCAATTATCATAGATGGTCATTGATTTAGAAAGACACTCTTACAATGCTTTCCTAAGATACAAGCCTCACAATCACTTTTAAAAGAAATGCTAGGTAACAGGATGTCTCAAGGCACGAGAATGAGGATGTCCTAATCTAGCATGCCATATTACATCTTTAGGGAATTGAGAAACGTAATTGAAATAGCAAGATAAATCGAAGTCGGCCGAAAGTGTCCTCAAGCAAATACAAGTCTCCCCTTGGTTACACCCTGCAAGCAACTTACTTGACTCAATATCCTGAAAATAAACTTCATTAGTGAATGTAACATGGCAATTTAAATCATTTGTGGCCTTTACGTAAAACCGTGTTTGAAGCAAAGGTGGGCATGTAGAATGCCTTAGATACTTTATCAAACAATTTCAATTCACCTATACCTCTTATAGGGATTTTATCACCATTTGCTATCATCACATTCTATCATGCTGGTTTCATTTTTAATTAAACTAGAATCACTAATCATGTGGTGAGAAGCACCAGAGTCAATAATCAATGGTCTAGTATTTCTAAAAATGTTTCTAGAATTCTCAGCAAGCAGTGACAAGCATTGTGTGAAAACCAAGAGTTTTAGGTATACCGAAGTTATCTTTCAAGGCCTTGATGAGAGCACTGATTATCTCATCCTGTTGGTCCTTGCCGTGGAGTACATTGATGTAGAGGCCATAGCACTTCCTCCACCATTATTAGAGCACACCGAGCTTGGAGTCACTGGCTCATTTCCATCAGCTGAGAGGTTCTCTGATCCTGAAAGCGCGGGCTCCTTGAACTTTGGCTTAAGGTGAGGTGGAGAATCCAGCACTTGTCTTTCATGTGGCCTTTCTTCTTGCAATGCTCACATATCAAGACCTTCTTCTCATCCCGCTTGTAAGTCGCCTTTGTTTGCCACGCTCTCACCGTGAGCCATAGTTAAGTCTCCTTTACTCCCAAACAGGCCTACTGAGCCTTCCTCCTTCTGGATTTGAGCACATACTTCATCCAGGTCAGGTAGCTTATCAGCTCTCAAGATGTGCTTAATCAGGCTTCCATAAGATGGGTTTAGAGTGAGCACATCAAACACTTTGTCCCTCTTTCACTTTGTTAAGAGGGTGGCTGGATCAGTTGTGTGAGGTCTTAGTAACTCCAACTCTGCCCAAAGAGACCTATACTTGCCTAAATGAGGTTGAAACTCCTCATCTCCTTGGCTGAGAGCATTGATGGCCCTTTTCACTTCAAAAACTCTAGTAAGGTTGGAGACATTTCCATACACTTTGTGTAGTGTATCCCACAGCTGCTGGTGGTCTCACAGATGAGTAAGACTCCATAATAGCTGGTTCCAGGAGCTAAGGAGGGCTGTGAGCACCATGAGATCTTCCTGACCCCATTTACCTTCATCACTACCACCATCTCCTTTCCATCTTCCTTGGATAGTTTGCTTGGAGCTGTTTCTCAGAGACATGGCTCCATAAACCCTTTTTCACCATCCTGGCCCATAAGAGGTAGTTAACTCCCTTTAAGGTCACAGGAATGCTGAGAGTCCGTTGTTGTTGTTGTTGCTATTCATCTTTGCCTTCACTCGCCAAGAACACAAGAACAGAGAGAGAAGGATTTAAGAGATGGAGAGAATTAACGTAGTATTATGAAGAAGAAGAGTAGGTTCAAGAGCTTGTTGCCTGATACCATATAAGATTATAAGAAGAATAGGTAGATTTGTGTTGCAGATTATGAGCAAGAAGGATTTGAACTAGAGAAAGAGATAAAGAGAGAGAGAGAGTTCAGAAAGAGAGAGATGAATGACTAAAGAGGAACATATTTCCTCGATTAATTTAGAACATGTTACAGCCTATTTAAAGGCAAGACAGATCTTAAGTTGCCATGAGAGAAACAATTAAACAATTAAGAGATAGTACAATGAGCAATAAACAAATGGGAGAGAGTTCGCCTCAGGCTCTTAAGCCGGGAGTGAAAGTGACCTTTCACAACGTCTTCTCTCCTCCGGGATTCTCCTTAAGTCCACCCGTGACACTTCCCTAACGCTCTCTTACTCTTGTGCCCACATGCTCCACACTTCTAGCTCATTTAAATATCGTTTCCTCTAAAGTCTTTCTTTCTCTCAAGCCACGGTAGGTCGAGTGATCATAACTCAGACGACAAGTTCGATCATACCACAAACGCAGTCTTGCCTTGCTCTTCATCAATGCCTTCTATAGGTTCATTCCTGACCTTCTCTCGTTCCCTTGGTAACTGATGCCAAGCCTTTCCATGATTACTCGTTGTTGGCCTGCCCGAGGCGATTGAGATAGATCCTGAGTTCTCCCCAACTCTGCTCCTCATAATAGCCTGCCTGATTCTATGAACTTGACATCCCTCGGAGACTAACACTCTCCTGTCCGGAACATAGCATTTGTACCCTTTCATGTGTTGAATACCCACAAACATTGCCTTGTGGCTTTCGCCTCTAACTTGTTTCTCGAAGTTCTCCGAACTAAGACAAAGCACACACACCCAAACACACGCTAAATGATCTATTTTAGGTTTGGTTTTGGTCAGTACCTCATATGGAGTGGCATCTTGAAGCACTCTGTAGGTGTGCGGTTGATAAGGTAAGTGGCGTGACTAATGCATCTCCCCAAAATCTTTTGGCACATTACCATGGAACATCATGCTCCTAGCTACCTCCATTAAGTGCCTATTCTTTCTCTCACCACCATTTTGTTGAGGTGTGTAAGGGCAACTGGTTTGTTGGATGATCCCATGGGCAGCTAGATGTTGTTTCAAGGTCTGGTTAGTGTATTCACCACCATTATCCGATCTAAGAATCTTAATCTTAATATTGAAATGGTTAGTGACATAGTTTTGAAAATTTTAAAAGCTTCTAGCACCCTATCTTTCGATTGCAACAAAGGTGATCCATGTACTTAGATTTTTCATCTATGAATGTCACAAAGTATTTATGTTGTTCTCTAGATGCACAAGGCAGTCCACACATCGAATGAATTAAATCAAAGCAATTATCATAGATGGTCATTGATTTAGAAAGACACTTTACAATGCTTTCCTAAGATACAAGCCTCACAATCACTTTTAAAAGAAATGCTAGGTAACAGGATGTTCAAGGCACTAGAATGAGGATGTCCTAATCTAGCATGCCATATTACATCTTTAAGGAATTGAGAAACGAATTGAAATAGCAAGATAAATCAGAAGTTGGCCGAAAGTGTCCTCAAGCAAATACAAGTCTCCCTTGGTTACACCCTTGCCAAGCAACTTACTGACTCAATATCCTGAAAATAAACTTCATTAGGTGAATGTAACATGGCAATTTAAATCATTTGTGGCCTTTTAACAAAACCGTGTTTGAAGCAAAGGTGGGCATGTGAATGCCTTAGATACTTTATCAAACAATTTCAATTCACCTATACCTTTATAGGATTTTATCACCATTTGCTATCATCACATTCCTATATGCTGGTTTCACATTTTTAATTAAACTAGAATCACTAATCATGTGGTGAGAAGCACCTGAGTCAATAATCAATGGTCTAGTATTTAAAAAATGTTTCTAGAATTCTCAGCAAGCAGGACAAGCATTGGTGAAAACCAAGAGTTTTAGGTATACCAGAGTTATCTTTCAAGGCCTGATGAGAGCACTGATTATCTCATCCTGGTTGGTCCTGCCGTGGAGTACATTGATGTAGAGGCCATAGCACTTCCTCCACCATTATTATTGAGGAGCTTGAGTCACCGCTCATTTCCATCAGTTGAGAGGTGGGCTCTGCATCCCGAAAGCGTGGCTCCTTGAACTTGTTTGGCTTAAGGTGAGGGTGAATCCAGCACTTGTCTTTCATGTGGCCTTTCTTCTTGCAATGCTCACATATCAAGACCTTCTTCTCTCATCCCCGCTTGTAAGCGCCTTGTTTGCCACTCGGCCTCAGCTTGGTGAGCCATAGTTAAGTCTCCTTTACTCCCAAACAGGCCTACTGAGCCTCCTCCTTCTGGATTTGAGCACATACTTCATCCAGGTCAGGTAGCTTATCAGCTCTCAAGATGTGCTTAATCAGGCTTCCATAAGATGGGCTTAGAGTGAGCAATAGACCAAACACTTTGTCCTCTTCACGCCTGTTAAGAGGGTGGCTGGATCAGTTGTGGAGGTCTTAGTAACTCCAACTCTGCCCAAAGAGACCTATACTGCTTAAATGAGGTTGAAACTCCTCATCTCCTTGGCTGAGAGCATTGATGGCCCTTTTCACTTCAAAAACTCTAGTAAGGTTGGAGACATTTCCATACACTTTGTGAGTGTATCCCACACCTGCTTGGTGGTCTCACAAGATGAGTAAGACTCCATAGCTGGTTCCAGGGAGCTAAGGAGGGCTGTGAGCACCATGAGATCTTCCTGACCCCATTTACCTTCATCAGCTACCACCATCTCCTTTCCATCTCTCCTTGATAGTTTGTTTGGAGCTGTTTCGCTGAGACATGGCTCCATAAACCTTTTCCTCCAGGGTACTCACCATCCTGGCCCATAAGAGGTAGTTAACTCCCTAAGGTCACAGGAATGCTGAGAGTCCGGTTGTTGTTGTTAAGCATTCATCTTTGCCTTCACTCGCCAAGAACACAAGAACAGAGAGAGAAGGATTTAAGAGATGGAGAGAATTAAGAACAGAGTATTTATGAAGAAGAGTAGGTTCAAGAGTTGTTGCTCTGATACCATAAAAGATTATAAGAATAGGGTAGATTTGTGTTGCAGATTATGAGCAAGAAGGATTTGAACCGAGAGAGATAAAGAGAGAGAGAGAGTTCGAAGAGAGAGATGAATGACTAAAGAGGAACATATTTCCTTAGATAAATTTAGAACATGTTACAGCCTATTTAAAGGCAAGACAGATCGCAAGTTGCCATGAGAGAAACAATTAAACAATTAAGAGATAGTACAATGAGCAATAAACAAATGGGAGAGAGTTCGCCGGTCAGGCTCGTTAAGCTGGAGTGAAAGTGACCTTTCTAGCGGTCTTCTCTCCTCGATTCTCCTTAAGTCCACCGTGACACTTCCCTAGCGTCTCTCTTACTCTTGTGTCGACATGCTCCACACTTCTAGCTCATTTAAATCTTGTTTCCTCTTAGGCTAAGTCTTTCTCTTGTCTTGCAAACCCGGTAGGTTGAGTGATCATGCTTATGCGGACAGTAGTTCTTTGATCATACCACAAGCGTGTCTTGCCTTGCTCTCATACCTTATGGGTTCATGTCGATATTGAATCTCTTATTTGCTTCATGTCACAATGTGATGGCTAGCTCTGAATCTATGATAATGGGTTTAGAGTCAGGAGAATTTTTACCAACCTCTGGGTGAGATAAGGGCCTTGGCGAGCTCTTATAAAGGAATCAAAGTCTCTTCTGGTCCTTGGGCCATCAGGAATTGGTAAGCCCCTGCCATACTCCTCCATGTTCCTCCTTCATTAGAATCACCACATAATCAGAATACATGGTTCTTCCTTCAATTACTTGATGCTCAAACTCCTTGAGCTTAAGTGTACTCGGCTGGCTTCAGGTAGAACTTGGAAGCTTCCTTTGGATGATATGACTTATCAGACTATTGTAGGAGTGAATCAGGTTTAGGAGAAGACTGAAAATTTTGTCTTGCTCATAAAGAGCTTGAAGACTCTCCCATAGATTTCCATAAACATTTTGAAGCTTCTCCCATAGATTCTTGGCGGTTTTGAGATGATAATGATCCTCGAATCTGTTGACAAGATCTGTGTATAATTCAAGTGCTTGATGTTCCTCTTGAACCCACTTGTCTTCATGCTTCAGTAGTAGCCTGACTATCCTCTAGAGCCATCCTCTTTGAAGTTTCAGCCTCCATGATGTGGCTGTCCCAAAGTCCATGACTTCCCAAGATAACTCTGGCCACTCTTGACCATAACAGATAGTTAGGACCCTCTAGGGTCACTGGAATGAGGTTCTCCTTCTTCATCTTCTTGAGTGAAATCACCTTTCCATTTTGGCAATTTAAGGAGCTGGAAATGATGAACAGCTGAAGAACAGGATGAACTTTGCCAAAATAGAAATGAAACTCAGAGAATTTCTTGGAGTAAGTGAAGAGAGTAGAAGGATTTAGGTCTCAAGAGCATATGGCTCTGATACCATGAGAGATTTAGAGATTTAGTGAGAGTTTAAGAGAGATTTAGGCGAGTTTATGGCTGGAAATATGAAGAACACCAAGAACAGAGAGAGAGTGAGAGATTTAGTGCAAGAGATAGAGAAGGAGAGAATATGATTTCCTTAGTTGAAATGGTCCAAGATACATCACATAAATAGCCAAGACAAGAGGGCTTAAACAATAAAATAAGGTCTGGCCTTGAGCACAAAGGGACAAGATATCTTGGCGGATCAAAAGCGGCAGTCCTTGCACTCCCACATGTGGTCTTCTTGGTTCAAACTTCTCCAACAGCTCTTTTTCCTTCTGGCCGACATGAATAGCATTTAAATATGTCATTCGTGTCTCTGGACCAAGGCAAGGAGAGAAGCTTGCTTCTGAAGTTAGGTTTAGCTCATCCAAACCCTAAAGCTGCGGACCACCTCTTTTGCTTCCTCTTTTATCCGATCAACCTTCCTTGTCTCCTTTACACTAGAATGCTCATTTTATTCTTCATGTCAACAGTTACTCCTCAGAATGTGTTTGATTAACCCACCATACCTTTGGATTGAGAGTAAGCGAAGTGCAAACACTTTATCTTGTTCTTTTCTCTCATTCAGCACCTCGGGGTCAACACTTGATGGTCTCAGCATCTCCAGCTCAGCCCACAAGGATCTAAATTTCCCAAAATGTTTTGAAAAATCAGTATCCTCTTGTGTGAGGGTGTTGATAGCCCTCTTGACTTCAAACACCACGTGATGTTGGAGACATTTCCATAAACCTTCTTAAGAGTGTCCCATAGCTCCTTTGAGGTTTCACAATAGGAGTATGCCTCGAGGATATGTGGTCTGAGGCTGTTCTGAATGATGGAGAACCATAAGATAAGCTTGACCTTCTTTCTTTCCATCTCCTTTAGCTTGCCCACATCTTCTTTACCATCCTCTCTAGGCTGGTTTGTTTTGCTCCTTGCCCTCACAACACACTCCCAAGACCTCGCCTCAGAGTGCTGTCTTGACAAGCCTTGACCATAACAGATAGTTTGGCCCATTAGGTGTCAGGAATGATAACCATCTTAGTGCGAGTTTCCATTTTTGCAAATTTTGAAGCTGGAAAATAAGAACAATGAAGAACACCAGAACTTTGCCAAAAATAGAAAAGAAAAGATCGAGAGAGTTTGCGAAATAAGAGGTTTAGACTAGAAGAATAAGGTCTCAGAGCTTTAGAGCTCTGATACCATGAAAGGAAGACTTTAGAGGATTTAGATTGGAAACATTATGAGAATTTAAGAGAGAGAGAGAAGTAGTGTTGGATGAAGAAGAAGAGAATAAGAACATTGCTTAATTTTATTTATTACATACAACCTCATACACTCTATTTAAGGACACCTGCGATCCTGACAGCCAGGAAGAAGCAATAAAGAAATGAGTGATAGTACAGAGTGAAATAATAAACAAAGGAGAGGTGGTGAGGCACCGTTCGTGGGGTAGAAAGTGGCGGCCCCAGCGAGTCTCCCTGCTCCTCTTTTCTCTCATAGACCAGTGACTTCTCCTGACAGCTCTCTTCCTTATGTCGACATTCTCCCTTCTCTTGGCAGGATTTAAATATCAAAACCGCATAATATCTCATCCACTTGTCTTGCAAAGTAAGCTAGGTTTTATGTTAACTTGATCACCTTACTCTTGCCTTGATCTACCTTATTCTCTTCATGTCGACCTAGCAACTCAGTCTTCCATGAAAGAACCAAACATATAGAAGTGGACTGCCACAAGGTTAGACAATAGTGGAGCAGAAAGTAATACTACCTTGCTACACAAGAAGTGAGGATCGTAGCTGATATATTCACAAAGGCAGCAAGCACTAAGATTTGTGAGTTCATCCATCAAGGTTGGGACTCATAGATCTTTCATGTCCTTGATCTCTCCTCCATGAAGTGATCTCTTTTCCTTGGCTTGGTTTTATCCCATTGGGTTTTCCTAGCTAAGGTTTTAATGAGGGATTGCTTCATGGCTTCAAGCTTGACTTGTTCTACATGGTCAAGCGAGCGAGAATGTTGACATGAGAATAAGGTAGAGATCAAGGGCAAGAGTAAGGTGATCAAGTTAACATAAAACTTGCTTGAAATGAGGGATGAATATTATGGCGGTTTTGATATTTAAATCCTGCCGAGAAGTGGAGAATGTGGACATAAGGAAGAGTGCTGTTGGTGGAGAATCAGATGCATGAGAAGAGGCGAGGGAGGGCCGTTGGGTGCTGTCACTCTACTGACTGGGCGAGCGCGACCAGCTCCTCTCTTTGTTTATTATTTCCTTGTACTATCACTCATTTCTTTATTGTTTCTTCTCGGCTGCTTGTGATAGTGTAATGTCCTTAAATAGGTGTATGAGGTTGCAATGTGATGAATGAATCAGCGGTGTTCTTATTCTCTCTTCTTCATCTGCAACACTACCTCTCTCTCTCTAAATTCTCATAATGTTTCCAATCTAAATCCTCTAAAGTCTTCAGTCTTTCATGTATCAGGTATCTTAATCTGGTGGTCCCTAAGCCCTTTCAAGATGGCAGTAGTCAGAAGAGAGGGGAGACACTGGCCTTTAAAGGAGGTTAGAGATGTTGGTGTGTGCAAGTTATGGAGTTCATCCTTGCAGCCTGAAGTTAGGCCATGATCCAGAGTTTAAGGGTTCCACCATGAGTTATCTGAAACTCCTTAGACTCATTGGCCAATCCACAGGCATTGTTGAACTCCACTCTTTTTCCTAAGTGTTGGTTTTATCCCATGGTTTTCAAGCATGAGATTGATCTTCCATGATCGGTTGTGTCTTTACCAAGTGGGGATTCAAGTGGAGTTCACTCCCCACCATCTGATGAAAGGAAATCACCTTAAACTAATCCCATACATTCATGATTGTTCTTATACTTAAAATGTTATTGAGCTTGATGTGATTGAATGAACTGATGCACCTTTGGGATAATGTATCAGGTACCTTAATCTGGTGGTCCCTAAGCCCTTTCGAGATGGCAGTAGTCAGAAGAGAGGGGAGACACAACTGGCACAAGGAGAGTTAGAGATGTTGGTGTGTGCAAGTTATGGAGTTCATCCTTGCAGCACAAGTTAGAGCCATGATCGAGTTTAAGGGTTCCACCATGAGTTATCTGAAACTCCTTAGACTCATGGCCAATCCACAGGTATTGTTGAACTCCACTCTTTTCCCTAAGTGTTGGATTTATCCCATGAGGTTTTCCACACTTAGGTTTTAATGAGGAGCTTCTTCAATGTTCCAAGCTTGTCCAAGGATCTCCTATTGTCGGCTTGAGGGAGAGATGTTGGAATGAAGATAAATAAAGCTGGAGTTAATGAGAGATCAAACAAATCCATAGCAATGAGTGAAGCATCAGGCAATGATTTGAATCTGTTTATGCGATCTTAGTTACAAGTAACCTAGAGTGTCTTGAAGTCAAGGCAAGTGGGAAATATTGACATGAAGACATAAATCAACAAAGAGAAGCCTTACATCGGACTCACTTGTAGTATGTGCAAACTTGGGACCTGAAATGCATAAAGTGCAGGGAGTTGAGTTAAACATATACCCTAGAGTGTCTTGGAAGACAAGGAGAAGCGAAGAGGCTTCATGAAAGTTGATCTAGAAGAGGGAGGAGGCCGTTGGCGAGTTTGGACAAAAGCAAGTGGCTGATTTGAATATATTAAAAGTCACATGCCCGTCTTAAGGAGCTGAAGACCGTTGAGGAAGGGTCCACATCATCGACCAGCTCCCATTAGTTTATCTTATTCTCTTTGTCCTCATTGTCTGATTTGTCTTTAAATATACATTGTAATGTTACTAAGTAAAGTAAAAATCAGTATTGACATGGCGACATGTATTAACATGGAGTCATGAAAATAAAGAAAGAAAGCATGTAGCGTGTGAAGAACATGTGATCACTTACAAGCTTGTATTCCTGAAGCTTCAAGTCTGTCTTGACTACTGAAGCAAAGGAGACCTAGCTTAGTTTGGAAGGCAAGGCATTGGTTTAAATCAACAAAGGAGAGGTCAGCAGTCAAGAGATCCGTTGGAAGCAGGTGCAAGTTGAATCAAATATGGGAAGATCACATGTTCCTTAAGGGGAAGGAGCCGTTTCTCACTGTCCCTTTCCCTGACGGAGCATCATTAGTTTATTCTTTTCTTTGTTTATGAGTTTATTTGTTTATCATTCTTTATTCTCGGGCAACTTGCGACTTGCCTATTTAAACTTGTAACATGTCACATAATTAATCAAGGAAAGTATTCTCCTTCACTTATCTCTCTCTCTCTCTCTCTCTCTCGCCATTATCTCTCGTTCTTCACTCTGTTCTTCTCTGTTCTTCATATAACTTTCAATCAGTTCTTCCTTCTTCTCTCTTTCTTCATACTTTCGTCGAACTCTCTCTCTCTCTCTCTCTCTCTCTCTATTACTCTGTTCTTGCTGTGTGTTCTTACTCTGTTCTTCACTTTCTAACATGGTATCAGAGCTTGAAAGCTCTTGAGACCCTCATTTTCTTCCATAAATTAACTCTGGTGTCCTTTCTCTTTGAATTCATCCATTCACTTTCTTAATTTTCTCTCAGATTCCTTTTATCCGATGGATAATAAATCGTGTTCTTGAGTTTTCTTGAGTTTTATTCAAGCTGTGTTCCTCTGATTACGTCTCCATTTATTTTCTTTGAGAGTTTATCTTAATTAGTCTTGAGTTCTCTCAGTTCGAGTTCTTTTATCTCAAATCCAGCCTTGAAAATTCAAAATTTTCTTGGCCTACTGAAAATGGAGCACCTGAAGCAGTTCACATACCATGCACACTCGAGGGACGGCTACATCACCTGAGTGCAGAATGACCAGAGCAGCCCTTGGAGGAAGAGGTCTTTGGGAGCATGTTACTTCAAGTTCAGCACCAAAGCAGATCACCCAGGAGAGATGGAGGAGATTGTAGTGGTAGATGAAGGCAAATGGGGTCAGGAAGACCTCACAGTGCTGTCTATCTGCTTAGCTCCTTGATGGTCCTCTTATGGATACTTACTCACCTGTGAAACTCAAAGCAGTTGTGGGATACTCTGAGAGTGGCAACACTTCAAACCTTACGGGATCTATGAAGTGAAGAGAGCCATCAACAACTTGCAGAAGAAGGAGACTTCACCAAACACCTTGGGAAGTACAGTCAGCTATGGTCTGAGCTAGAGATCTGAGGCCAAGCTCCAATGATCTGAAACTCTTGAAGCTAGGTGAGCAGAAAAAGGTCTTTGGACTATACACTCAGCCCGAAGAATATGAAGAGCAGAGAGAGCAGTGAAGAGCAGAGAGATAATGGCGAGAGAGAGAGATGAAGGAGAATTCTTTTCCTTGAATTAATTGCAAGGTTACAATATTTAAAGAGAATGAGATTGGCAACAAGACAAGAGGAATAGATTAAACAATGTTGCTGCAGACCCGGGGTGAAAGTGACGGTCCTCAACGTTCACCTCTCTCTCTCCTCAAAGTAGATCATGTGACTTTAACCATTTAAATACTCCCACTTGCCTTCTCTCTTGCCAGCGGTCAAATTGATATCTGAGCAAGCTTAAGGCATGTTTGAACTTGCCTTGACTTGTAGAGGCGTTAGGTCTTGCATAGAAGGCTTTGCACCAAGTGTTGTCTGAATAGAGTGTACCTAAGTTATCTTGTCTACGCTTTGAATGCATCTCTTCTATCTTCATGACTCCATGTTAATACATGTCTTCATGTCAATACTCCCCTCAAAGCTTGACCATAAGGCATGGTTAAGCTTGGAACCATGAGACATCCCTCATTAAAACCTTTTTGTGTGAAAAACCCAATGGGACAAAACACACAAGAGGAAAAAGTAGATGCTTCATGGCTTAAGGAGATCATGATCTAGACAGGTCTATGAGTCCCAATCTTGGATGGATGGACTCACAAACCTTAGTGCTCCCTTGGTGAAGATATCAGCTAGGGTCTTCACTTCTTGTTAATATGTGATATGATCTTGTTCCTTGTCTCACCTTGTGACAATCCACTTCAATGTGTTTTGTTCTCTCATGGAAGACTGAGTTGGATGCTATGTGTATGGCAGCCTGGTTATCACAATGCATTGTGATTGGTGTTGCTGTCTCAATGCCCAGTCTCTTAACAAGTTCACGATCGGATAAGCTCACTAGTAAGCTTCCTCATTGCTACATATTCTGCCCTTGAACATGATACCACATGCGCTTCTTGCTCTTCAAGTAACCAGATTGCCTCTATGAAGGTACAATAGCCTGTAGTCGACCTCTGTCTACTCTATCACCAGCCCAATCTGCATCACAATATCCCACAATTTAAATTGCTCTTGTTGCAACCCATCCAAACACCTTGACCAGGAGCCTCCCTAGATATCTCATGATCCTTTCCACCATATTCCAATGATGAACCTTTGGTGCTTGCATATCTTGGCTGACTTGGTTCACAGCAAAGCAGATGTCGGTCTTGTAATAGTGAGATAGATCAGCTTCCCACCATTCTCTATAGAGCTTGAAATTAAGCCAAAGGCGAGTATCATCAATCTCCCCTCCGCAGAGACTTTGTAACCTTCTTCAAGTGGTGTTTTGGCTATTCTTGCTCCAAGTTTTCCTGCCTCATTTAAAAGATCAAGTGTGTACTTTCTTTGAGATAAGAACAGCCCCTCATTAGGCGGCATATCTCAATCTAGAAAGTACTTTAGCTCACCAAATCTTTAATATCAAATGTAGACTTAAGAAAAACTTTGGTAGAGATAATACCTTCCTTGTCACTTCTGTGATGATAATATCATCTACATAGATCAGGATCACCACAATTCCTTGCTTGCTTGTGAGAGTGAAGAGTGTGCTCGGTTCAGATTTTACAAACCCTCTTCCATTGAGAGTTGTACTCGGCTTGTGGTACCAAGCCCTTGGAGATTGTTTTAATCCATAGATTGCTTTCTTCAATCTTAAAACATTTCCTGGTTTAACCATGTCTTCCATACCAGGTGGTGGTCTCATGTAGACCTCATCTTCCAACTCTCCTTGAAGAAAAGCATTCTTGACATCCATCGCCATAGATCCCATTCCAAGTTCCTTAGCGAAGAATCCTTATGGTGTGGAGTTTTGCTACTGGTGCAAATGTGTCAGATAGTCTTCTCCATAGACTTGGGTGTATCCCTTGCCACTAGTCTTGTCTTCTTCCTCTCTGGTTGTCCATTTGCATTGTACTTGATGGTGAAGAGTAACCGGCTAATGCTTGCTTTCTTTCTTTTGGAAGTTAGGTTTCATACCAAGTGTCATTCTTGATCATGGCTCCAATTTCATCTCCAACAGATTCTTTCCACTCATCATGCTCCATAGCTTCTTCATAAGTCTTTGGAACATATTCCTGATCAGATTGGTGATGAAAGCTACATGGTCTTGTGGATAGCTTGCAAAGGAGGCGGATGCTTGAATAGGATGAGCCAACTGCATTCTTTGTTGAAGTATACTCTCGGTGTTGATCAATTTGATGGGTCCTTCCTCACTCTGGTACTCCTTCTCAATGGTCGTCTGCTCTACTCTTACTTCCTCTTCCTGCCCTTGATCATTATCATCACGATCACCAGCGGACTGATCAGATTCAGCTCCATCTTGATCATGAACGATGCTGAATCATTTTCTGGTGTTTCGGTGTTGATTCATGCTCATTGCCCCCTCGGGATCAGGATGGACTGACTCAACAATTGTGATGCTTCTTGGGATTAACAGCAACTAGTGGTGTTGGAGTGGTTTTGAAGCCTCCTTGCTCCTAGGCTTGGTGATGCCTAAACCCTCAGAATGGTTCTCAGTTGTTTGCCTTATCGGATGGTCCTTGTGAGAGATCTCGAGGTTGTCCCACTCTTCTCATCATAGTACCCTTTGATTCCACAAACTTCACATCCCTTGAGACCATTACTCTTCTTGAATCTGGTACATAACATTTGTACCCTTTACGTGTATGAGTATCCTATGAACATAGCCTTGATACTCTTGGGATCAAGCTTGTCCTCTGCTCACCTGGTACCAAGACATAGCACACACACCCAAACGTAAAAGTGATCTATAGGAGGCTTAGTTTTGTTTAATACCTGAAATGGAGAGATATCCTTGAGAACTTTGGTGGGGATTACGTTGATCGGATAACATCAGATACAGCATCTCCCCAAAATCTCTTTGGAACATTGGTGTGGAACATCATGCTTCTTGCAACCTCCATAAGGTGGCGATTTTTCCTCTCACCACTCCATTCTGTTGTGGTGTGTATGGGCAGCTTGCGGTGGATAATCCCATGTTTTGCTAAGTGTTGTTTGAAGGCATTGCTAATGTACTCTCCCCATTATCGGACACAAAATTTTGATCTTGGAATTGAAGTGGTTAGTTACATAGTTCTGAGAAGTTTATAAAAGCTTCAAAACTCTATCTTTACTTTGAATGAGTGAGCCAGGTATATTTGGATTTCTCATCTGAATGTCACAGTATTTATGGTTCTCTCTAGAAACACAAGGTGCAGTCAAACATCGAGTGAACTAGATCAAAGCAATTCTCATAAATAGTCATAGATGAAGGAAAACAGATTTATGATGTTTACCAAGGATACAGGCCTCACAAGGTTCATTTTGCAAAGATAGACTAGGTAACATCAATTTTAAAGCATGAGAATGAGGGTGGCCTATGAAAGACTGAAGACTTTAGAGGATTTAGATTGGAAACATTATGAGAATTTAAGAGAGAGAGATAGTGTTGGGATGAAGAAGAAGAGAATAAGAACATTGCTTGATTCATCATTTCATTGCAACCTCATACACTCATTTAAGGACACCACGATCACAAGCAGCCAGAGAAGAAACAATAAAGAAATGAGTGATAGTACAAGGGAAATAATAAACAAAGGGAGAGGAGCTGGTGGCGAGCTCGTCAGCCCGTGAAAATGTGACACCGCGGTCTCCCTGCTCCTCTTTTCTCTCATAGACCAGTGACTTCTCCACCAACAGCTCTCTTCCTTATGTCGACATTCTCCACTTCTCTTGGCAGGATTTAAATATCAAAACCGCCCATAATATCTCATCCCTTGTCTTGCAAGTCAAGCTAGGTTTTATGTTAACTTGATCACCTTACTCTTGCCCTTGATCTCTACCTTATTCTCTTCATGTCAACACTCCCCTCAAGCTTGACCATGTAGAACAAGTCAAGCTTGGAAGCCATGAAGCAATCCCTCATTAAAACCTTAGCTAGGAAAAACCCAATGGGATAAAACCAAGCCAAGGAAAAGAGTAGATCACTTCATGGAGGAGAGATCAGTGACATGAAAGATCTATGAGTCCCAACCTTGGATGGATGAACTCACAAACCTTAGTGCTTGCTGCCTTTGTGAATATATCAGCTAGCTGATCCTCACTTCTTGTGTAGCAAGGTAGTATTACTACGTTCCACGGCTTGTCTAACCTTGTGGCAGTCCACTTCTATATGTTTGGTTCTTTCATGGAAGACTGAGTTGCTAGCAATGTGTATAGCCGCTGGTTATCACAATGCATAGTGATTGGTGCTGTAGTCTCAACTCCCAAGTCTTTAAGCAGTCCTTTGATCCAAATCAGCTCACTTGTGAGTTTCCTCATGGCTCTATGCCTTTCGGCCTTGAACATGAAACCACCTTCGCTTCTTGCTCTTCCAAGTTACCAAATTGCCTCCAATAAATGTGCAATAACCAGTAGTTGATCTCCTATCAACTCTATCTCCTGCCCATCTGCATCACAATAGCCTACTATCTCGGTGCTCTTGTTGCAGCCCATCAAACTCCTTGCCCTGGTGCTTCTCTTAAGTACCTTAGGATTCTTTCCACCATGCTCCAATGATGCATCTTAGGAGCTTGCATATGTGGCTCACGGTTGGTTCTGCAAAGCACACATCAGTCGTGTGATGGTGAGAGTTTTCCCACCATCCTCCTATAGTGCTTTACATCTTCATACGACTTGTCTTCTATCTCCCCCTCAGCATCACTTTGTAACCTTCTTCAAGAGGAGTCTTGGCTGTTCTTCCTCTAAGTCACCAACTTCCCTTAGTAGGTCAGCGTATACTTCCTTTGTGAGAGAAACAATCCCTCTTTGGATCTACACATCTCATGCCAAGAAGTATTTTAGCTCTCCCAAGTCTTTGATATCAAAAGTTGCCTTGAGGAAAGCTTTGGTGGATGCAATCCCTCCTTATCACTACCAGTGATTATAATGTCATCAACATATATCAAGATGACAATGATTCCTTGCTTGCTTGTGAGAGTGAAAAGAGTATGATCAGCCTCGATTTTACAAAGCCTCTCCCATTCAGTGTGGTGCTCACTTGTGGTACCAAGCTCTTGGGGATGCTTTAGACCATAGATTGCTTTCTTGAGTCTTAACACATTGCCTGGTTTAACCATGTCTTCCATACCCTTTGGTGGGCGCATGTACACTTCTTCAAGCTCTCCTTGTAGAAATGCATTCTTGACATCCATTTGCCAAAGATCCCATTCCAGTTCACAGTGAGATAGCACAATCCTTATGGTGTGAAGCTTTGCCAGGCAAAAGGTTTCAAGATAATCCTCACCATAAACTTGAGTGTAGCCTCTTCTACCAGTCTGGTCTTCTTCCTCTCAGGTTTCCCATTGGCTAAGTATTTGATTGTGAACAACAGCATACTTGTAACCGCCTTCTTGCCTTTGGGAAGCTGGTTTCAAACCAGGTTCCATTTCTCTCCATAGCACCCATCTCATCTACTGAATCTCTCCATTCCTTGATTGCCATAGCTTCTTCATGACCTTGGTATGTAGGCCTCATCGATTAGTGATGAATGCTTGATGATCCACAGGATATTGGGCTAGGGTGCATGTTGCTTGAGTTGGATGAGCTGCTTGGCTGTTGAAATACACTCTTGTATTGATCGGTTTGATGGATGATGTCTGATTCTTGTGCTTCTCTAGCGGCTGGACTTCTTCTACAAGCTCTTCTCCATCAGACTCTGCCTCTTGCTCATGTACGATGGTTCAATGTGACTAGTTTCATCCTGATCATGAACCTCTTGCTCTGACCAGTATTAGTCCCTTCTTGACCCTCTTGATCAGTATGAGGGTCCTCTTGATTCCCCTCCAGGATTAGGATGAACACCTTGTTCCTCAACAGGCACTGGTTACGTGCTTTCGGACTCATGTTGATACCAAGACTCTCCATAATGTGCTTCAGATTTTGTGCTCTATCCAGAGACTCCTTTGGACGGTCCTTGAGCTCATCCCAATTCTTTTCATCAAAGTAGCCTCTGGACTCAACAAACTTCACATCTCGGGACACCATGACTCTCCTAGTCTCTGGTACATAGCATTTGTACCTTTTGAGTGGTGGAGTAGCCTATGAACACTGCCTTGACACTTCTTGCCTCCAACTTGTTTCTATGCTCACTGGCTGTAACACAAAACACACACACCCAAAGCGCCAGTAGTCTACAGATGGTTTTCTTTTGTTCAGGTACCTCATATGGAGTAGAATCCTCAAGTACTCTAGTTGGAGTTCTGTTGATGAGATAGCAAGCAGTCATGACTGCATCACTCAGCGTTTAGGCATGTTGGTATAGAACATCATGGACCTGGCCACCTCCATGAGGTGCCTGTTCTTCCTCTGCCACTCCATTTTGTTGTGGAGTATATGGACAGCTAGTTTGATGAATGATCCCATGCTTAGCAAGATGGTTTTGAATGCACTACTTGTATATTCTCCCCATTTATGCGACACGAATACTTTGATCTTAACATTGAAATGATTAGTTATGTAGTTAAAATTTATAAAAGCATCAAGCACTCTATCTTTAGTTTGAATCATAGTCAGCCAAGTGTATTTTGATTTTTGATCAATGAAAGTGACAAAATACTTATGATTCTCCTAGATATGCATGGTGCAGTCCAGACATCGAGTGTATAAGATCAAAGCAATTTTCATAGATAGTAGAAGACTTAGGGAAGACAGTTTTGCAATGTTTGCCAAGAATGCATGCTTCACAGTCATCATTTTTAAAAGAAACATGAGGAAATAAGATGTTCAGTGCGAGAATGAGGATGGCCTAGCCTAGCATGCCATAATACATCATTATCTAAAGCGAGGATTGAACTAAAAGCAGAATTTGAAATGGTCTTGATATCTTCAGCAGGTACAAGTCCTCCTTGAAACACCTTTGCCAATCAACTTAAGAGTCTCAATATCCTGAAACATAACCTCATTAGGACTGAATATCACATTACAATTTAAATCAGTGGTCACTCTTTTAGCTGATAACAAATTTGAAGCAAATGAAGGCATATAGAAAGCTTTGGTTTCTCTATCAAGCGAGGTTAATGGTTCCTTCACCCATAATGGGAATTCTATCACCATTAGCAATTTTAACATTCCACGAGATAGGCTTAATGTTTTTAATCATCTTGGCGTCACTAATCATGTGATGAGATGCTCTGAGTCTATTACTAATGGTTTAATCTTATCAAAGGCATTCAGATTTGTGGTAAGACCACCACGTTACTAGACACTCTATATGATGCATTTAAAGATAAACCAAGTGTGTTAGACTCCTTTAGGGCTTTGATGAGTGCATGGAGGTCAGACTTCTTGATAGTCTCATCTTGTGTCCCTCTCATGGCTGTACCACCACCATTGGCGCATTCCCATCACCACATTCTGAGTCGCATTGAATTAGATGACTCTCCTCCATCACCCGAATTTGCTCTTGCATCAGTTCTGAACCGTGGCTTGAGGTGTGGGTGAAGAATCCAGCACTTGTCTCTTCCATGCCCTTTCTTCTTGCAGTGGTCACACTCCCACACCTTCTTGTCACTTGGTTTGTAGTACCCTTTGTTAGCGGCCCCTCAGCGGATCTTCGCTCCATCAGCTTTGTTTGCAAGTATGAGGTCTCCTTTACCTCCAAAGAGCTCCACTGAGCCTTGCTCCTTTTGTATCTGGCGCATAGCTCCTCAAGGTCTGGGAGCTTGTCACTCCTCAGAATGTGTTTGATTAACCCACCATACCTTTGGATTGAGAGTAAGCAGTGCAAACACTTTATCTTGTTCTTTTCTCTCATTCAGCTCAGGGTCAACACTTGATGGTCTCAGCATCTCGGCTCAGCCCACAGGATCTAAATTTCCCAAAATGTTTTGAAAAATCAGTATCCTCTTGTGTGAGGGTGTTGATAGCCCTCTTGACTTCAAACACGGCTGATGTTGGAGACATTTCCATAAACCTTCTTAAGAGTGTCCCATAGCTCCTTTGAGGTTTCCAATAGGAGTATGCCTCCGGGATATGAGGTGCAAGGCTGTTGAATGATGGAGAGAACCATAAGATCCGCTTGACCTTCTTTCTTTCCATCTCCTTTAGCTGCGCCACATCTTCTTTACCATCCTCTCTAGGCTGGTTTGTTTTGCTCCTTGCCCTCCACAACACACTCCCAAAGACCTCTGCCTCCAGAGTGCTGTCTTGACAAGCCTTGACCATAACAGATAGTTTGGTCCATTCAGTGTCACGGAATGACAACCATCTTGGTCGAGTTTCCATTTTGGCAAATTTTGAAGCTGGAAAATAAAACACTGAAGAACACCAACTTTGCCAAAAATAGAAAAGAAAAAGATCAGAGTTCTTGGGAAATAAGAGATTTAGACTAGAAGAATAAGGTCTCAGAGCTTTAGAGAGCTCGATACCATGAAAGCGAAGACTTTAGAGGATTTAGATTGGAAACATTATGAGAATTTAAGAGAGAGATAGTGTTGGGATGAAGAAGAAGAGAATAAGAACATTGCGATTCATCTATTTCATTGCAACCTCATACACTCTATTTAAGGACACACGATCACAAGCAGCCAGAAGAAACAATAAAGAAATGAGTGATAGTACAAGGAAATAATAAACAAAGGGAGAGCTGGTCGGGCTCGTCAGTAGGGTAAGTGTGACACCAGCGGTCTCCCGCTCCTCTTTTCTCTCATAGACCGTGACTTCTCCACCAACAGCTCTCTTCCTTATGGACATTCTCCACTTCTCTTGGCAGGATTTAAATATCAAAACCGCCCATAATATCTCATCCCTTGTCTTGCAAGTCAAGCTAGGTTTTATGTTAACTTGATCACCTTACTCTTGCCCTTGATCTCTATTTATTCTCTTCATGTCAACAGCCTAATCTAGCATGCCATAACACATCATTAGCTAAAACGAAGAAGAATTAAAAGCATAAGTAGAATCGATAGCAGCTTGGTATCTTGAAAATACAGACTCTCCCTTGCTCACACCTTTGCCCAGCATCTTACTGGTCTTAATATCCTGAAAGCACACATCATTAGGACTAAAAATAACATTACAATTAAGATCATTAGTTGCTCTTTTCACAGATAAAAGGTTAGATGCAAAGGCTGGCATGTAAAAGCTTGAGATTCCTTATCAAACAGATTCAGATTGCCTACTCCTTCTATTGGAATTCTATCACCATTTGCAATCACAACACTTCCTAGAGCAGGTTTAATATCACTAATCAGTTTAGCATCCTAATCATATGATGGGAAGCTCCTGAATCAATAATCAATGGCCTAGATGTGAGATGCATTATGAATAAATTTAAAGCATTAATTCTTTGGTTACGAGTTTGCATTGAGAGCCTTGATTAAGGCCTCAATGTCTGACTTCCTGATGAAGGCCTCCTCATGAGATGGCAGTGGCAGGGTGTGGGAAGTGGAGCCACCAGTGTGGGTTGTAGAGATCGAGCTCTCCCATCATTTCTAGGCATGGAGCTTGAAGTTGGCTGCTCTGAGCTCTTGCTTCGTGCTCTGGCCTGGTTGTATTTGTTGGCTGAGACTGGCCTGAGATGAGGATGGAGGATCCAGCAATTGGTTTTGGAGTGGCCCTTGTACTTGCAATGCTCCAAGTTACTGACTTGTCTCCTCCACCTCTTGGTTTGAAGTAAGCTTTGTTAGCTGCAGCATTCTCCACCTTCTCAGCCTTGTGTGCCATAGATAAGTCTCCTTTTCCACCACCAAATAGTCCATCTGAGCCTATCTCCTTTTGTAGCTGAGCACAAACCTCATCATAGCTTGAAGTTCCTTTTCTCTCAAGATGTGTCGACCACATCATTAAAGCTTGGTGAGTGTGAAAAAGTCCAAAGACCTTGTCTTGCTCACGCCTGGCTTCAGAGTTTCAGGATCATTGGAGCTTGGTCTTAACATCTCTAGCTCAGACCAAAGTTGGCTATACTTCCCAAGGTGTTTGGTGAAGTCTCCATCTTCTGCTGCTGAGGTGTTGATGGCTCTCTTCACTTCATAGATTCTGGTAAGGTTTGAAGTGTTGCCATACTCTTTGCAAAGTATCCCACAAGCTTTTGGAGTTGTACAGTGTGAATAAGTGTCCATAAGAGGACCATCAAGAGCTATGCAGGATGACAGCACCATGAGATCTTCCTGACCCCATTTGCCTTCATATACTACTACAATCTCCTTGCCATCTTCTTCTTGGGTGATCTGCTTTGGAGCTGAACTTGAAGTAACATGCTCCCAAAGACCTCTTCCTCCAGGGCTGCTCTGGTCATTCTAGACCAAGTGATATAGTTTCCTGGTCCTTGAGAGTGCATGGAATGTGGACTGCTCTGTAGTGCTCCATCTTTACCAAGCCAAAGGAAAGTTTAAATAATTTTTCAAGAGTTTTTCAATGCTTTGGAACACTCTGGAACTGAGAGAAATCAAGCTTAGAATCAAGATAAACTCTCAAGAAAATTAAATAGAGACAGAACAGAGTGAGCACAGCCAAGAACAAAGTGAAAGACTTAAGAACAGAGATCTATTATCCTTGGATAAAAGAAGTTTGGAGAGTAAATTAAGAAAGTAAAAGATGAATCCACAGAGAAAAAGAACAGAGTAACTGCGGAAGAAATAAGGGTCTCAAAGCTTGCAAGCTCGATACCATGAAAGAATATGAAGAACAGAGAAGAACAGAGTGAAGAGAGAGAGATAATGGCGAGAGAGAGAGAAGTGAAGGAGGATTCTTTTCCTTGAATTAATGTGTTGAGGTTACAATATTTAAAGAGAATGAGATTGGCAACAAGACAAGAGGAATAGATTAAACAATGTTGCTGCAACCAGGGTGAAAGTGACAGGTCCTCGCGTTCACCTCCTCTCTCCTCAAAGTAGATCATGTGACTTTAACCATTTAAATACTCCCACTTGCCTTCTCTCTTGCCAGCGGTCAAATTGATATCTGCGAGCAAGCTTAAGGCATGTTTGAACTTTCCTTGACTTGTAAGAGAGCGTTAGGTCTTGCATAGAAGGCTTGTGCACCAAGTGTTGTGCGAATAGAGTGTACACTAAGTTATCTTGTCTACATACAGAATGCATCTCTTTCTCTTCTATCTTCATGACTCCATGTTAATACATGTCTTCATGTCAATAAGCCCAAGCTTCAATGATGTGGTCAGGCACATTTGGAGAGAAAAGGAGCTTCCCAGCTATGATGAAGTGTGTGCTCAACTTCAAAGGAGATAGGCTCAGATGGACTCTTTGGTGGTGGAAAAGGAGTTATCTATGGTTCACAAGGCTGAGAAGGTAGAAAGTGCTTCTGCTAACAAAGCTCACTTCAAACCAAGAGGAGGAGGAGACAAGTCAGTAACTTGTGAGCATTGCAAGTACAAAGGACACTCCAAGACCAACTGCTGGATTCTTCATCCTCATCTCAGACCAGCCTCAGCTAACAAGCCCTACCAAGCGAGCCCATGAAGCAAGAGCTCGAGGAGCAGCCAGCACCAAGCTACATGCATGGGAGATGATGGGAAGGCATTGATCTCTACAACCCACACTGGTGGCTCCACTTCCTCGCCATTCCCAGCCACTCCATGAGGATGCATTCATCGGAAGTCAGACATTGAGGCCTTGATCAAAGCCCTCAATGCAAACTCTGGTAACAAAGTATTAATGCTTTAAATTCTATGCACAATGCCTCCCACACTGCTAGACCTTTAATAATTGATTCAGGGCTTCTCACCATATGATTAGGGATGCTAAACTGATTAATGATATTAAACCAGCTCTAGCGTGTTGTGATTACAAATGGTGATAGAATTCCAATTGAGGAGTAGAAATCTGAACTTGTTTAATAAAGAGTCTCAAGCATTCTATATGCCTGCTTTACATCAAATTTATTATCTGTTAAGAGAGCAACTAATGATCTGAATTGCAATGTTATTTTCAGTCCTAATGATGTTTGCTTTCAGGATATTAAGACCAGTAAGGTGCTTGGAAAGGGTGTGAGCAAGGGAGAACTTTATTTGCTTGAAGACACCACTCTATCAGATTTATCCTCTGCTTTCAATTCTGTTTTAGCTAGTAATGTGTTATGGCATGCTAGATTAGGCCATCCCATGTTAGTGCTTTGAGTTTAATGTTGCCTAATTTATCTTTCCAAAATGAATCTTGTGAGGCTTGTATTCTTGGCAAACATTGCAAATCTGTTTTCCTCAATCTATGACTATTTATGAAAAGTGCTTTGATCTAGTGCATTCTGATGTATGGACTGCTCCTTGTGCATCTAGAAAACCATAAATATTTTGTGACATTCATAGATGAGAAATCAAAGTATACTTGGCTCACACTGATTAAAAGTAAAGATAGAGTTTTAAAGCTTTTATTAACTTCAGAACTATGTAACTAACCATTTCAATTCCAAGATCAAAATTTTTAGGTCTGATAATGGTGGGGTATACTACTAGATGCATTCAAACAACACCTAGCAAACCATGGCATTATCCATCAAACAAGCTGCCCATACACACCACAACAAAATGGAGTTGCTGAAAGAAAGAACAGACATCTTATGGAGGTTGCAAGGAGCATGATGTTTCACACAAATGTCCCAAAGAGGTTTTGGGGAGATGCTGTGATCACAGACTTGCTATTAGATCAACAGGATCCCCACAAAGTCCTCAAAGATGTCTCTCCTTTTCAGGTATTAAACAAGATCAAACCTCCATTAGATCATTTGCGTGTGTTTGGTTGTGTGTGCTATGTCTTGACACCAGGGAGCAGAGAAACAAGCTGGAGGCCAAGAGTGTCAAAGGCATATTCATAGGCTACACTCACCTTGAGAAAGTACAAATGCTACATTCAGATTCCAGAAGAGTTATGGTCTCAAGGGATGTCAAGTTTGTGGAATCAAAGGGGTACTATGATGAGAAAAGCTGGGAAGACCTCGAGATCTCTCACAAGGACCATCTGATAGGGCGACAACACGAGAATTATTTTGGAGAATTTGGGGATCAGTCCTTTAAGAAGCGGTGCACCAGCACCAGCACCATATTCATCTCCATCACCACCAGTGGATATTAACCATGAAGAAGCAGCACCAATTGTGGACCCAGTCCATCCTGATCTGAGGGGCAATGAGCATGGATCAACACGAAATTCGAGAAGATGATCAGCGGTAAGTCATGATCAAGATGGAACGAGATCTGATCAGTCTAGTGGAGATCAGAATGATGTCCAAGAACAGGAAGAGGCAGTGATGATAGAGGAGGAGCGAGTCAACCATTGAGAAGAAGTACGAGTGAGGAAAGACCCATCAAATTGGATCAACACCAGAGTATACTTCAGCAATGCAGTGGCTCATCTATCCAAGCAACCTGTTCATTTGCAAGCTACCCTCGAGCATGTAGCCTTCATCACTAATCTGGATCAAGAATATGTTCCAAAGACTTATGAAGAGGCTATGGAGCATGATGAGTGGAGAGAGTCTGTTGGAGATGAAGTTGGAGCTATGATCAAGAATGACACTTGGTATGAAACTGAGCTTCAAAAGGAAAGAGCGATCAGGCGCTACTCTTCACCATCAAGTACTTAGCAAATGGAAAGCCGGAAAGGAAGAAGACAAGGCTAGTTGCAAGAGGATACACAAGTATATGGAAGACTATCTGGATACTTTTGCACCGGTAGCGAAAATGAAGAGCAGAGTAAAAAGCGAGTAAGAACGAGTGAGTGATGGGGAATCCGTGGAACAAGAGATAGAGAGAGAGATGAGAGAGTTTGCAAAGAGTAAAGAAGGATTTTATTTCCTTGATTTAATTAGTTCCACAGGATACAATACTTAGGCAAGTTACAAACAAGTCAAGACAAAGAGAATATGAGTTTAAAATGCATCTGGTCGAGGTTGATAGTGACAGGTCGCTAACAGCTCTTTCCTTAAGTGAACATGTGACTTATACCATTTTAAATATGTCCACTTGCTTCTGGAACTCCCAGCGGCTCCCTTGACCATTCAACAGCTATCTGGTCGATTTAAATCAGTTCCTTGGCTTCCACTTCATGCTAGGTTAGGCTGCATAACTTGGAGCTCAAGGTTGTACTGAATAGCTTGGTTCCCAAGGCTTGACGGACCAAACTGATTCTTGTTCTCCCATACTAAGCCCATCTTGCTTACTTCTCTTATCTACATTTCTCTCTTTATGTCAATACTCCCCTCAAGCTTAGCCATAAGGTATGGTTAATGTTGAAATGAAGAACAATAACCAGGAGGAAAGGAGTTAGTTCATGATCAAAGGAGAGTTCATCAAAAGAAGCCAATTTGGTTACGCCCAAACGGACTTACTCCACAAGCTATATCTAACTTACCTTGCAAGGCAAGAAAGGAGTTTGGAGACTTAATATGGACGTTGGAAGCTTATGAGAAGTCAAAGAAACCAGTTTGAATTCAAAAGAAAGGATCTGGTTTGAATTAAGCAAGAAAGATCACATGTGATGCATAAGGACAAGAGCGGACTGTCACTTTCACCAAGGAAGGCTGTGCCTATCCTCCTGTCCCTTTCTATTCTTCACGGACGTCCAGACCTTAGCTGTATCCTTTGGCTTCATCTCATTCCTACAGAATTATTTGTTTATGTTTCCCTGTTTTAGTAATTGTTTAATCATGTGTATTGCCTATTTAAAGGCTTCTCCATCACTTGTAACATTCATCCAGTATCAATACAAGTTCTTTCAGTCTAATTTCGTGGCTCTCTCTCCCTTGCTTGTGTCTAAACAATATTCACAATGTGGGAGTTTAGAGTTATGGTTTAGAGGCTGCCTTAACTCTCTTTCCTTAAGGCAGCCTAATACTTGTAAAACTCACTCTAAACTCTTCTTTATCTTCTCTTAAGCTCTAGCTTACTGATTCTAAATCCTCTTCATCTTAAGTACACAAACTCAAAGTGTTGTGTTACTCTGAAGGATAGATTCAAACTAGAGATTCTCACTTTCTATAGAGTTTACTCTCTAGGATCTTGGTTGTAGTATAGGCGTGTGAGGGTTCAACCACCAGTTGGTTGTCTCTTCCTTTTAATGGTGAGTTCTGTTGTATGGTTGAAGGGGATTCAGTTACAAGTTAACTGAATACTCTCTTGACATGAGACAAACACTCATGAATTCCAACATGGTATCGAGCTTTGTTGCTCTTCTTTGGGATTAAACTCACCCATTTTCTCTCTGTTTTTAAAAAATATTTTCTCTCCACTCACGATATAGTGTTAGCTTGGTCAGTACTTGTTAGTATCTTGAATCAAGCTTGAGGGAAATATTTAGAAAATGCTTCACCATTATGCTTTATCCATTGGATAATAGCTTGTTCTTTATGGAGCATCTCTTTGACCCGATTGACATTTTGATCCATTGGTTTCTTTGTTGTGTGAGCCATAGAAAACACTTGTTTATGTGTTATTTTGATGGTTCACTTGTTGACCTGGAAAACATCAGTTCATGAGTTATTCGGTGGCACTTGTCAAAGATCGTTGAGCAGATTAATTGTTCAATGGTCCATTGTGTTTCAGTTACTAAAGCACCAAACTCTTGATGAGTATTGGATGCTCTGGCTGTTTATGCTTCCATAAAACTCTCAAAAAGAGCAAAACTCTGTCCATTAGAACTCTTGAGAAAATTCTCTATTCTCTATTCTCTCATTCTCGATTCTCGGGTTACTTATTCTCCATCATTCTCTATTCTCACTTACTAAAACTCTGTTTACATCATTCTCTATTCTCTATTTATTCTCTTGTTCTTTTTACTCTGGTTACTTAATTCTCTATTCTCACAATCTCTTGTTTAAAATCTGCCTAAGGTTGTCAAAATGTCTTGAAGTTAAGCTGTCTTGAAAGAATTGTCTTGCTTCGACCTTAGGAAAATTAATTGTCTTGTTGCTGAATGCTTAGTCTTGATGATTAGGATTCGAGAGAATGTTGCTAGGATAGAATCATGAAGATATCTGTCCATTGCTTGTTTAAAATGTGTTTTAAAGATCAGACTTGGTGAAAACCCATGTTCTGGTCTCTTGTTGTCTACTGATGCTTGTCTTAGTGTTGGTTTGACAGATTTTCCATGTTGATCGAGCCTGCACAGATGCATATTCGACCATGGAGATTGCCCACTGCCCATCATCACTTTTGGCACTGATTGTGTCCATTAACTCCCAAGATGGTTGAGAGGATAAATGGAGCAGTGGAGATTGCTAAGAGACTTACCTGATTCCAAGAGGGTGGAAGGAAGTACACTCAAGAGAAGGCCACAATTCACCAAGAGGCAGTGGTCTCAAGGCATTGGTGATCATTGGCTTATCTTCCAAGCTTGACCATATACTCTCATTCTCGGGCCAAGCTTGAGGAGGTGTTAAATGGAAAGCCAATTTCCATGCTTCAAGACATTGCAAGGATTCAAGAAGACTCCAACCAGCATGGGATATTCTTGGCTGAGCAACAACAAGGCTGTCCATCTAATGTGCTTCAAGAGGAGGTGCTAAAGAGGCTGACCAGATGGTTGCAAAGTCCCCACAATGTTGGATACTCAAGAAGACAATGCAGTGGCTGTTTGTGAGGAATGGAGTGACGGATTCAAGTGTACAAGCAAGAAGGAAGACACACCTCACCAACATTCCACATATATGCAAGGGAAGTACTAAGTTACTTATTCTGGTTTGAATAGGTTTCCCTTGAGAATTGATGCAAGTGTGTATGCATTGTTTGAATCAGGTACTTGGAACTCATGATAAGAGTCTGGTCGTGGATCAAACCCTTTGATGATGGCAAGAGGTCAGAAGAAAGGGAGACAAAGAACCAGCCACATGGAGAGTTCGAAGTTTTGAGTGTAAAGCAAGAAAGGCATTGGTGCCTGCTTGCCATTGAAGTAAGCCATGATCCAGGGTTTATGAGTCCTAAACTTGATCATAAGAGACATAAACCCACTGGCCAATCCCTAAGCTGAGGGTAGTTGCACTCTTTTTCCCTAAGTGATGGTTTTATCCCATGAGGTTTTCCACACTTAGGTTTTAATGGGCAAGTACTCTCAGTTCAAGCTGTCCAAGGATCTCCTATGGTCAAGCTTGGAGATGTTGAAATGAAGAAGACAATAACCAGAGGAAAGGAGTTAGTTCATGATCAAAGGAGAGTTCATCAAAGAAGCCAATTTGGTTCGCCCAAAGCGGACTTACTCCACAAGCTACTATCTTGGCGTAACTTACCTTGCAAGGCAAGAAAGGAGTTTGGAGACTTAATATGGACGTTGGAAGCTTATGAGAAGTCAAAGAAACCAGTTTGAATTCAAAAGAAAGGATCTGGTTTGAATTAAGCAAGAAAGATCACATGTGATGCATAAGGACAAGCGGACTGTCACTTTCACCAAGGAAGGCTGTGCCTATCCTCCTGTCCCTTTCTATTCTTCCGGGCGTCCAGACCTTAGCTGTATCCTTTGGCTTCATCTCATTCCCTACAGAATTATTTGTTTATGTTTCCCTGTTTTAGTAATTGTTTAATCATGTGTATTGCCTATTTAAAGGCTTCTCCATCACTTGTAACATTCATCCAGTATCAATACAAGTTCTTTCAGTCTAATTTCGTGGCTCTCTCTCCCTTGCTTGTGTCTAAACAATATTCACAATGTAAGGAGTTTAGAGTTATGGTTTAGAGGCTGCCTTAACTCTCTTTCCTTAAGGCAGCCTAATACTTGTAAAACTCACTCTAAACTCTTCTTTATCTTCTCTTAGCTCTAGCTTACTGATTCTAAATCCTCTTCATCTTAAGTACACAAACTCAAAGTGTTGTGTTACTAGAAGGATAGATTCAAACTAGAGATTCTCAGCTTTCTATGCGCTTTACTCTCTAGGATCTTGGTTGTAGTATAGGCTGTGTGAGAGGATTCAACCACCGATTGGTTGTCTCTTCCTTTTAATGGTGAGTTCCTGTTGTATGGTTGAAGGGGATTCAGTTACAAGTTAACTGAATACTCTCTTGACATGAGACAAACACTCATGAATTCCAACAGTTAAGCTTGGAACCCATGAAGACATCCCTCATTAAAACCTTTTGTGTGAAAACCCAATGGGACAAAACACACAAGAGGAAAAGAGTAGATGCTTCATGGCTTAAGAGGATCATGATCTGGTCAGTCTATGAGTCCCAATCTTGGATGGATGGACTCACAGACCTTAGTACTTGCTCCTTTGGTGAAGAAGATCTGCTAGCTGATCTTCACTCTAGTGTAACAAGGTAGAATGATCTTCGCTCCTGCTTGTCTCACCTTGTGACAATCCACTTCAATGTGTTTTGTTCTCTCATGGAAGACTGAGTTGGAGGCTATGTGAATGGCTGCCTGGTTATCACAGTGCATTGTGATTGGTGTTGTTGTCTCAATGCCCAAGTTCTTTAGCAAGTTTCTGATCCATATAAGCTCACTGGTCAGCTTTCTCATGGCTCATATTCGCCTCAGCACTTGAACATGATACAACCTTACGCTTCTTGCTTTTCCAAGTGACTAGATTGCCTCCTATGAAGGTGCAATAGCCTGTTGTGACCTCCTGTCCACTCTATCACCTGCCCAATCTGCATCACAGTATCCTACAATCTCTGTGCTCTTGTTGCAACCCATCCATACACCTTGACCAGGGCTTCCCTTAGATATCTTAGAATCCTTTCCACCATATTCCAATGATGAACTTTAGGGGCTTGCATATGTTGACTGACTTGGTTCCTGCAAAGCAAATATCTGGTCTTGTGATGGTAAGATAAATCAGCTTCCCAACCATTTTCCTATAGAGTTTGAAGTCTCCAAATGGTTCATCTTCAAACTCCCCTCACAAAGACCTTGTACCCTTCTTAGTGGTGGTGTCTTGGCTGTTCTTTCTTTAAGCTTTCCTGCCTCACTTAAGATATCAAGTGTGTACTTTCTTTGAGATAGGAAGAGCCCCTCTTTAGGCGGCATATTTCTATCTAGAAAGTACTTTAACTCACCAAATCTTTAATATCAAAAGCAGATTTAAGAAAAGCTTTAGTTGAGATGATACCTTCCTTGTCATTTCCTGTGATGATGATATCATCTGTTAGAAAATGAAGAACGAGTAAAACGAGAGAGGAAAAACGAGAGAGAGAGAGAGAGAGTTTGTGAGTAGAAAGAGAAAGAAAAGGAAGAACTGTTTCCTTGATTCATTCAGAACATATTACATGGTTATTTAAAGAGGCTGCAATGTGAAACAAGACAAGAGGGAAATGAATAAACAAAGCAGCCGGAGTGAAAGGGACATCACACAAACGGTCCCTTCCCTCTTTTGGAACATGTGCTTTATACTATTTAAATGCAACTTGCTTCGATCTTCTTCGAGCATTCCAACGGCTCCTGAACCATCAGAACTCTTCTCTGCTATTTAAAATATATCCTTGCCTCCCAAACTCATCTCTGTGGACATGCTTGCTTGGTAGTCAAGGAAGTGTAATGGAATGCCTTGTACACCAAGTATGAGCAGATCACTTGTTTACACTCATCGGATGCCTTCTCTTCCTCTATCTTCTCTTTCCATGTCTTCATGTCAATACTCCCCCTCAAGCTTTACCATAAGGCATGGTTAAGCTTGGAACCCATGAAGACATCCCTCATTAAAACCTTTTGTGTGAAAAACCAATGGGACAAAACACACAAGAGGAAAAGAGTAGATGCTTCATGGCTTAAGAGGATCATGATCTGGACAAGTCTATGAGTCCCAATCTTGGATGGATGGACTCACAGACCTTAGTGCTTGCTCCTTTGGTGAAGATATCTGCTAGTTGATCTTCACTCCTAGTGTAGCAAGGTAGAATGATCTTCTCCCTTTCTTGTCTCACTTTGTGACAATCCACCTCAATATGTTTCTCTCATGGAAGACTGAGTTGGATGCTATGTGAATAGCCTGGTTATCACAATGCATTGTGATAGGTGTTGATCTCAATGCCCAAGTCTCTTAGCAGGTTCTTGATCGGATAAGCTCACTAGTAAGCTTCCTCATTGCTCGTGATTCTCATCGACCTTGAACATGATACCACCTTCGCTTCTTGCTCTTCCAAGTGACCAGATTGCCTCCTATGAAGGTACAATAGCCTGTAGTTGACCTCCTGTCCACTCTGTCACCAGCCCAATCTGCATCACAATATCCCACAATCTCTGTGCTTTTGTTGCAACCCATAGTCTTCTCCATATACTTGGGTATACTTGTCCACTCTGTCACCAGCCCAACCCATACTTCTACTGGTGCAAAAGTATCCAGATAGTCTTCTCCATATACTTGGGTATATCCTCTTGCAACTAGCCTTGTCTTCTTTCTTTCTGGCTTTCCATTTGCTAAGTACTTGATGGTGAAGAGTAGGCGGCTGGTATTGCTTTCTTTCCTTTTGGAGGCTTCGGTTTCATACCAAGTGTCATTCTTTATCATAGCTCCAACTTCATCTCCAACAGACTTTCTCCACTCATCATGCTCCATAGCTTCTTCATAAGTCTTTGGAACATATTCTTGATCCAGATTAGAGATGAAGGCTACATGCTCTTGAGGATAGCTTGCAAATGAACAGGTTGCTTGGATAGGATGAGCCACTGCATTGCTGTTGAAGTATACTCGGTGTTGATCAATTTGATGGGTCTTTTCTCACTCTGGTACTTCTTCTCAATGGTTGACTCTGCTCCTCTATCACTGTCTCTTCCTGTTCTTGGACATCATTCTGATCTCCACTAGACTGATCAGATTCTGTTCCATCTTGATCATGAACTACTAGCTGGATCATCTTAAATTTCTGGTGTTGATCCATGCATTGCCCCCTCGAGGATCAGGATGGACTGGGTCCACAATTGGTGCTGCTTCTTCATGGTTAATATCCTGGTGGTGATGGAGATGGTGCTGGTGCTGGTGCTGGTGCTACACTGCTCTTAGGCTGATGATCCCAAATTCTCCAAAATAATTCTCAGGTTGTCGCTTATCGAGATGGTCCTTGTGAGAGATCTCGAGGTCTTCCCAGCTCTTCTCATCATAGTACCCCTTTGATTCCACAAACTTGACATCCCTTGAAACCATAACTCTTCTGGAATCTGGATGTAGCATTTGTACCCTTTTAGTGTGAGTGTAGCCTATGAATATGCCTTTGACACTCTTGGCCTCCAGCTTGTTTCTCTGCTCTCTGGTGTCAAGACATAGCACACTGACAAACACATAAATGATCTAATGGAGGTTTGATCTTGTTTAATACCTGAAAGGAGAGACATCTTTGAGGACTTTTGTGGGGATCTGTTGATCGGATAGCAGGCTATGATGCATCTCCCAAAACCTCTTTGGGACATTGTGTGAAACATCATGCTCCTTGCAACCTCCATAAGATGTCTGTTCTTTCTTTCAGCAACTCCATTTTGTTGTGGTGTGTATGGGCAGCTTGTTTGATGTATAATGCCATGGTGCTAGGTGTTGTTTGAATGCATTGCTAGTATACTCCCCACCATTATCAGACTAAAATTTTGATCTTGGAATTGAAATGGTTAGTTACATAGTTAGGAAGTTAATAAAAGCTTCTAAAACTCTATCTTTACTTTTAATCAGTGTGAGCCAAGTATACTTTGATTTCTCATCTATGAATGTCACAAAATATTTATGGTTCTCTCTAGATGCACAGAGGCAGATCCATACATCGAATGCCTAGATCAAAGCATTTTTCATAAATAGTCATAGATTGAGGAAAACAGATTGCAATGTTTGCCAAGAATACAAGCCTCACAAGATTCATTTTGAAAGATAAATTAGGCAACATTAAACTCAAAGCACGAGCATGGGGTGGCCTAATCTAGCATGCCATAACACATTACTAGCTAAAAGCGAATTGAAGCAGGAGGATAAATCTGTTGAGAAGAGGGTTTCACCTTGATATGAGAAGATATGGAGTGTTGGGATCATAAGGAGAAGAAGAGATGTGAGTGCAAACTTAGGGTGCTGTATGCGGCCTGTACGGCCTGTGCGGATGATGAGTACGGCCTGTGCGGATGGGCAGTGAAGGGATCAATCAGGTTATATCTTTGGAAGAAATGGGTGAAGTGCAAACTTAGGGCAGGCTGTACGGATGTGGGATCCGTACACATGACCGATACAGGTGAAACTTCACCCATTTACCATAGGACTTACCGGTTACTCCTTGCAGCAACCAAGCCTTCACCTGATCATTTCTGACCGTTGAGAGGATGAGAGCATGGCGAGGACAGGCTGGCAAGGCTGCAAAGCTGACAGCTGTCGAGCGTGTGAGCACAACCATTGGCCAGAGTTTGAATTAAGCTCCACTCCTTTGACTTCACATGCGAGCTTCTTCCTTTTGAACCGTAATCAGCCTTATGCTTCTTGTATAAATATGTAAACCCTCTCCTCATTATGATTAAGCAAATAATAAGAAGTCTCTCTCATTATCCAGAAATGGTTCTTAGACTTTAATCTCATAATCTCTCTCTAATCTCTTAAATCTTCTTAATCTCCATCAAATCTCTGATCAATCTATTTCTATGGCTTAAGATACTTAGAAATCTTATGGTATCAGAGCCAGGTTGGCTTTTCAACCTGTGTTCTTAAGGTATCCGTGTGTGTTCTTGAAGATTGGTGTGCTAGATCTTTGAGAAACTTGTTTCGTGGCTGTTGGTGTTTGTTCTTTGAGATCTGTTCTCAAGTTGGTTCCTGGTGGTGGCATAAAGCTTACTGGTGGTCTCAAGAGTCTTGTGTGGTGTTTGCGTGAAGAAGAAGAGTTCTAAAGGTGGAAGCTTTGAGGTATTATTGAAGATTCAAGCTTAAAGTTCAGACCTTTGGGTGTTTGGTGTTTGTATGAGCTAAAGGAGAAGTCTTTGAGGTTGTCTTGAAGATTTAATCTGAAAGCTCAGAACTTTATCAACTTGTGTGGTGTGTTGATACAAGTTGAAGTCTTTTCTCAAGCAATGGAAGGTGGTGGAGTCTACATGAAGGTTGCTGCTACTTTGAAATAACTATCTTGTGTGTCAAGGATGGCCAGGAATGCTGTCGGAAGCAAAGGGTTGTTGAAACACATCACAACTGGAGAAGCTCCAAAGCTTATTACTCAAGGTGAGGATGTTCAAGAGGACTCAAGTGATGCGCGAGAAATGGCAACAAGAGGAGTGCATTGTGCTCTCAGCTCTTCTTGCATCTTTGGAACGAGAACCTGATGGAAGCCTACAGCTATTGTGAAACCATAAAGGAGTTGTGGGACACATTGAAGAAGGTGTATGGGAATACATCAAATCTGAGCAGAGTGTTTGAAGTAAAGCAAGCTTAACAATCTGGTGCAAGAGGACATGGACTTTGAGAAGCATTTGGGAAAGTTGAGCTTTATGGTCGAGGCTAGAAATCTGAGGCAGTACTACTAATGCTGATGAGCTCAACAAAAGGAGGGAGCAAGACAAGGTGTTTGGGCTGCTACTCACCTTAAACCCAGCCTATGGAGGTCTCATTCAACATATGCTGAGGGATGATACACTGCCTGACTTGGAAGAAGTGTGCTCCGGATCAAAAGGAGCATGGTTCCATGGGATTGTTTGGCAGAAGGAAAGGAGCTGGCTTTGGCAAATCAGGCATCACCACTGAGCAAGGAGAGGTATCACAAGCTAACAAGGCAGTACATGGGAAGTATGAGAAGTTCAATGGGAATTGTGATCATTGCAGAAGCAAGGTCACAAGAGAGTCAATGCTGGATACTTCATCCCCATTTGAAACCGGCCAAATTCAACAAGGAGGCAAAGGCACATTTGGGAGAGGCTAATGGTGGGCAAGCTCAAGCAAGAATCAGGAAATGGAAGTGGACAATGGGAAGTCCTTAGTGGCTTATACTGCGGTTCTAGCTCGAAGCAATGATGGAGTACTTGAAGAGATCAGACTTGGATGCTCTCATCAAACTCTTCAGGATAATGGTAACACCTTTGGATACTCCTTTGGTGCATCCATGATTGCTAGTACTGATAGTTCAATAAGCATACATGATCATCTTAGAAATTGTGATATTGATAGGATTGATCATGCATATGATTCTGCTCATACATATAAGCCATCTAATATTCTTGCTCATCTTGCTAAGTCATCTCCATGTTCATATAAACCTCTCATTGTTGATTCTGGTGCATCTCATCATATGATTAGTGACACTAAGCTGATCACTAGCATTGAGCCTGCCCATGGCAATGTGATGATAGCAAATGGTGCTAAAATTCCTATCAAAGGAATAGGAAAGCTCAAGCTGTTTGATAAAGACTCTAAAGCTCTTTATATGCCTGATTTCACTTCTAATTTATTATCTGTGAAAAAGTGTGCTACTGATCTAAATTGTAATGTCATTTTCAGTCCTAACAGTGTGAAATTTCAGGATATTGAGAGTAGCAAGGTGCTGGGAAGTGGGAAAACCAAAGGAGATCTTTATGTTCTTGAGAATCTGAATTCTGTTGTTCTTTGTTTCAAATTTTAGTTGCTCTTTTTCTTACGTTTCTACTAGTCTTAGCAAAATGCATTGTGGCATGCTAGACTAGGACACCCTCATAAAAAGGCTTTAAAACTGATGTTGCCAGGTGTTTCTTTTGAGAATAATGATTGTGAAGCTTGCATTTTAGGCAAGCATTGTAAAATGTTTTCCAAACTCTTCTACTATCTATGATAAGTGTTTTGATCTTGTGCACTCTGATGTTTGGACTGCTCCTTGCTTATCTAGGGAAAACCAGAAATATTATGTCACTTTCATTGATGAAAAATCCAAATACACCTGGTTAACTTTAATTCCAACCAAAGATAGGGTGCTTGATGCATTTAAAATTTTTCAATCATATGTGACTAACCATTATCAAGCCAAGATCAAGATTTTCAGGTCGATAATGGAGGAGAGTACAGGCAATGCATTCAAGGAACACCTATCTCGGAGTGGCATTCTTCATCAAACTAGTTGTCCTTACACTCCACAGCAAAATGGAGTGGCTGAGAGGAAGAACAGGCACTTAATGGAAGTTGCAAGATCCATGATGTTTCAGGCCAATGTTCTAAAAGATTCTGGTGATCTTTGTGGTTCTGCTTGTTACTTGATCAACCGAACACCTACTCTTGTGTTGCATGGGAAGTCACCATTTGAGGTGCTCAACAAGTACAAGCCAGTACTGACTCATCTCAAGGTCTTTGGGTGTCTTTGCTATGTCATGGTTCCTGGTGAATTGAGAAACAAACTTGAAGCCAAGAGCACCAAAGCTATGTTTATTGGTTACTCCTCAAGTCAGAAAGGATACAAATGCTATGATGAAGACACTAGGAGGGTAATGGTCTCAAGAGAAGTGAAGTTTGTAGAGGAAAGGGCTACTATGAAGAAAAGAACCAGGAGGATCTGAAGGATTTAACTTCAGATAGAGCCATATCTTGAGGACAATCTTGGAGAATCTTGGGATTAATATGAACCAAGGCCAAAGTGGAGGAAGTAGACCAGGAAGAGCCTACTACTGCTGCTGATGGTGTCCAAAGTACTGCTACTGATGATATTCATGTCCCCACCCTTGATCATGAGGGGCAGTGAATCAGAAACTCTTAACCAAGGAATGGGAGAGTTCAAGTGGTCAAGAGCTCAGCTTTCATGATCAAGGTGGTGATTCAGGCGTGGAGTCTAGAGATCATCAAGAAGAGTCTGATCAGTGAGGTTCAAGAAGAAGTGCAAGTGCAAGCACAGGAGGATGAAATGCAAGGTGTGCAAGTGAACAACAACAATCACCAGTACCAGTTTGAGGAGAACCACCGGATAAGGAAGGATCCTTCCAACTGGGTAAACACGAGTGTACTACAATGCCCAGGCTGTGGAGCATCCTTCTCAAGCTGTGTGCTCCTTTGCTCAATATCAGAAGAGCATTATGCCTTTCAAGTAAGCTTAGATGAGAGCTATGTCCCAGAAGCTATGAAGAGGCAATGCTGATACAAGAATGGAGGGATTCATTAATGCTGAGGCTGATGCTATGATCAAGAATGATACATGGTATGAGAGTGCCTTACCAAAAGGAAAGAGAGCTGTGTCTAGTAGATGGATCTTCACTATCAAGTATCTTCCAAATGGGAAGATAGATGGCAAGACAAGGCTGGTAGCAAGGGTTTCACTCAAACTTATGGAGAAGACTACATTGATACATTTGCACCTGTTGCCAAGCTCCATACTATTGGATTGTGCTCTCTATGGCTGTGAACCTTGAGTGGGATCTCTGGCAAATGGATGTGAAGAATGCTTTCCTACAAGGAGAGCTTGAAGATGAAGTTTATATGCATCCACCTCTGGTCTTGAACACTTAGTGAAGAAGGAAATGTCTTGAGGCTAAAGCTATCTCTGACCTTAAGCAATCCTAGAGCTTGGTATCACAAACTAAGCACTACCTTGAATGGAAGACGATTCAGGAAGTGAGCTTGACCACCCCTCTTCACTCTTGTCACACCAGCAGGTATTATTGTTCTTCTTGTGTATGTTGATGATATCATCATCAGCAGCGATGATAAAGATGGTATCAAGGCTACAATTTCTTAAATCTGTGTTTGAGATTAAAGATTTGGGAGAAATGAAATACTTCCTTGGCATTGAGTTATGTAGAGCTAAGGAAGGCTTGTTCATTTCTCAAAGGAAATATACACTTGATCTTTTGAAAGATCACAGGTGCTTATGGAGGAAAGACAGCCAAAATGCCCATGGAAGATGGGTATAAAGTTCCACGTGAGGGGTGTTGGAATTCATGAGTGTTTGTCTCATGTCAAGAGAGTATTCAGTTAACTTGTAACTGAATCCTTCAACCATACAACAGGACTCACCATCATACTTGAGGAGACAACCAAGCGGTAGTTGAATCCTCTTACACAGCTCTCACAATAACAAGATCCTAGGCAGATGAAAGCGGTTATGTATGGCAAAGAATCTCTAGTTTGAATCTATCCTTCTGTAGTAACACAACACTTTGAGTTTGTGTACTTAAGATGAAGAGGATTTAGAATCGAGTCTAGAGCTTAGCGAAGATAAAGAAGAGTTTAGAGTGAGTTTTACAAGTATTAGGCTGCCTTAAGGGAAAGAGAGTTAAGGCAGCCTCTAAACCATAACTCTAAACTCCTTACATGTGAATATTGTTTAGACACAAGCAAGGGAGAGAGCCACGAAATTAGACTGAAAGAACTTGTGATCTTGGATAGATGTTCAAGAGGTGGTGAAGCCTTTATATAGGCAATCACTTACAATAAACAAAGATTAAATCGGAAACACTAAACAACTAATATAATGGGAAATGGAAGAGTCAGGAGGATATATGGACAAGGGGAGGCACGACCAGAAGCAGAGAGCAGGAGAGTTGGCTGCTTTGGCGGTTGAGTGAAAGTGGCAGTCATTTGCTTCTCTAGCAACCCATGTGACTTCTTCTTTTCAAATTCAAACCAGCCTCTATTATTTAAATTCAAACATGTTTACTTGACTTCTCAGATGTTCCCAACGTCTATAAGTCCTCCACAACTCATTCTTTGCCTTGCAAGTCGAGGTTAGGTCAAATGGTAGCTTGTGGAGCAAGTGCATACAAAACGAGAACCAAATTGTCTTCTCTTGATGAACTTATCCTTGGATCATCAACCAGCTTCTTCGGTGCGTTCCTATATTTATTTCAATACTCCCCTCAAGCTTGATCATAGGAGATCCTTGGACAAGCTTGAACTGGCTTGCCTCATTAAAACCTAAGTGTGGAAAACCTCATGGGATAAAACCATCACTTAGGGAAAAGAGTCAACTACCCTCAGCTAGGGATTGGCCAGTGAGTCTAAGGAGTTTAAGATGATTTTGAAGGACTCCTTAGACTCTGGATCATGGCCTTACTTCAATGGAAAGCAAGCACCAATGCCTTCCTTGCTTCATACTCAACACTTCTTAGAACTCTCCATGTGGCTGGTTCTTTGTCTCCCCCTTTCTTCTGGCCTCTTGCCATCATCAAAGGTTTGATCCACGACCAGAATCTTCTCATGAGGTCCAGTACCTGATTCAAACAATGCATACACACTTGCATCAATTCTCAAGGAAAACCTATTCAAACCAGAATAAGTAACTTAGGTACTTCCCTTGCATATATGTGGAATGTTGGTGAGGTGTGTCTTCCTTCTGCTTGTACACTTGAATCCCTCACTCCATTCCTTTTCACAAACAGCCACTGCATTGTCTTCTTGAGTCTCCAACTTTTTGGGGACTTTGCAACCATCTGGTCAGCCTCTTTAGCACCTCCTCTTGACACATTAGATGGACAGCCTTGTTGTTGCTCAGCCAAGAATATCCCATGCTGGTTGGAGTCTTCTTGAATCCTTGCAATGGCTTGAAGAATGGAAATTGGCTTTCCATTTAACACCCCTCCTCAAGCTTGACCGAGAATGAGAGTATGGTCAAGCTTGGAAGATAAGAGCCAATGATCACCAATGCCTTGAGACCACTGCCCTCTTGGCGAATTGTGGCCTTTTCTCTTGAGTGTACTTCCTGCCACCCTCTTGGAATCAGGTAAGTCACTTCTTTGCAATCTCTCCACTGCTCCATTTATCCTCTCAACCATCTTGGGAGTTAATGGACACAATCAGTGCCAAAAGTGATGATGGGCAGTGGGCAATCTCCATGGTCAGGAATATGCATCTTGTGCAGGCTCTGATCAACATGGAAAATCTGTCAAACCAACACTAAGAGCATCAGTGACAACAGAGACCAGAACATGGGTTTTCACCAAGTCTGATCTTTAAAACACATTTTAAACAAGCAATGGACAGATATCTTCATGATTCTATCCTAGCAACATTCTCTGAATCCTAATCATCAAGACTAAGCATTGAGCAACAAGACAATTAATTTTCCTAAGGTGAAGCAAGACAATTCTTTCAAGACAGCTTAACTTCAAGACATTTTGACAACCTTAGGCAGATTTTAAACAAGAGATTGTGAGAATAGAGAATTAAGTAACCAGAGAAAAAGAACAAGAGAATAAATAGAGAATAGAGAATGATGTAACGAGTTTTAGTAGCCGAGAGAATAGGAGAATGATGGAGAATAAGTAACGAGAATCGGAGAATGAGAGAATAGAGAATAGAATTTGCTCAAGCCTCCTGACTTCACATGCTTGAGCTTCTTCCTTTTGAACCGTAATCAGCCTTATGCTTCTTGTATAAATATGTAAACACTCTCCTCATTATGATTAAGAAAATAATAAGAAGTCTCTTTCATTATCCAGAAATGTTCTTAGTCTTTAATCTCTCATAATCTCTCTCTAATCTCTTAAATCTTCTTAATCTCCATCAAATCTCTGATCAATCTATTTCTATGGCTTAAGATACTTAGAAATCTTATGGTATCAGAGCCTGGTTGGCTTTTCAACCTGTGTTCTTAAGGTATCCGTGTGTGTTCTTGAAGATTGGTGTGCTAGATCTTTGAAACTTGTTTCGTGGCTGTTGGTGTTTGTTCTTTGAGAGATGTTCTCAAGTTGGTTCTGGTGGTGGTATAAAGCTTCTGGTGGTCTCAAGAGTCTTGTGTGGTGTTTGCGTGAAGAAGAAGAGTTCTAAAGGTGGAAGCTTTGAGGCATTATTGAAGATTCAAGCTTAAAGTTCAGACCTTTGGAGTGTTTGGTGTTTGTATGAGCTAAAGGAGAAGTCTTTGAGGTTGTCTTGAAGATTTAATCTGAAAGCTCAGAACTTTATCAACTTGTGTGGTGTGTTGATACAAGTTGAAGTCTTTTCTCAAGCAATGGAAGGTGGTGGAGTCTACATGAAGGTTCTGCTACTTTCAAAGGAAATAACTATCTTGTGTGGTCAGGATGGCGGGAATGCTGTCGGAAGCAAAGGGTTGTTGAAACACATCACAACTGGAGAAGCTCAAAGCTTATTACTCAAGGTGAGGATGTTCAAGAGGACTCAAGTGATGCGGCTTGAGAAATGGCAACAAGAGGAGTGCATTGTGCTCTCAGCTCTTCTTGCATCTTTGGAGCGAGAACGATGGAAGCCTACAGCTATTGTGAAACATAAAGGTTGTGGGACACATTGAAGAAGGTGTATGGGAATACATCAAATCTGAGCAGAGTGTTTGAAGTAAAGCAAGCTTAACAATCTGGTGCAAAGGACATGGACTTTGAGAAGCATTTGGGAAAGTTGAGCTTTAATTCGAGCTAGAAATCTGAGGCCGAGTACTACTAATGCTGATGAGCTCAACAAAAGGAGGGAGCAAGACAAGGTGTTTGGGCTGCTACTCACCTAAACCCACCTATGGAGGTCTCATTCAACATATCTTTGAGGGATGATACAACTGCGACTTGGAAGAAGTGTGTGCTTTCGGATCAAAAGGAGCATGGTTCCATGGGATTGTTTGGCAAGAAGGGAAAGGAGCTGGCTTTGGCAAATCAGGCATCACAGCTGAGCAAGGAGAGGTATCACAAGCTATGACAAGCAGTACATGGGAAGTATGAAGTTCAATGGGAGCGTGATCATTGCAAAGCAAGGTCACAAGAGGAGTCAATGCTGGATACTTCATCCCCATTTGAAACCGCCAAATTCAACAAGGAGGCAAAGGCACATTTGGGAGGGCTAATGGTGGCATGAAGCTCAAGCAGAATCAGGAAATGGAAGTGGACAATGGGAAGTCCTTAGTGGCTTACTGGCGGTTGCTCGAGGCAACAATGATGGAGAGTACTTGAAGATCAGACTTGGATGCTCTCATCAAACTCTTCAGGATAATGGTAACACCTTTGGGTACTCCTTTGGTGCATCCATGATTGCTAGTACTGATAGTTCAATAAACATACATGATCATCTTAGAAATTGTGATATTGATAGGATTGATCATGCATATGATCTGCTCATACATATAAGCCATCTAATATTCTTGCTCATCTTCTAAGTCATCTCCATGTTCATATAAACCTCTCATTGTTGATTCTGGTGCATCTCATCATATGATTAGTGACACTAAGCTGATCACTAGCATTGAGCCTGCCCATGGCAATGTGATGATAGCAAATGGTGCTAAAATTCCTATCAAAGGAATAGGAAAGCTCAAGCTGTTTGATAAAGACTCTCAAAGCTCTTTATATGCCTGATTTCACTTCTAATTTATTATCTGTGAAAAAATGTGCTACTGATCTAAATTGTAATGTCATTTTCAGTCCTAACAGTGTGTTAGGATATTGAGAGTAGCAAGGTGCTGGGAAGTGGGAAAACCAAAGGAGATCTTTATGTTCTTGAGAATCACCGTTCTTTGTTTCAAATTTTAGTTGCTCTCAGTTTCTACTAGTCTTAGCAAAATGCATTGTGGCATGCTAGACTAGGACACCCTCATAATAAGGCTTTAAAACTGATGTTGCAGGTGTTTCTTTTGAGAATAATGATTGTGAAGCTTGCATTTTAGGCAAGCATTGTACTGTTTTCCCAAACTCTTCTCTATGATAAGTGTTTTGATCTTGTGCACTCTGATGTTTGGACTGCTCCTTGCTTATCTAGGGAAAACCAGAAATATTATGTCACTTTCATTGATGAAAAATCCAAATACACCTGGTTAACTTTAATTCCAACCAAAGATAGGGTGCTTGATGCATTTAAAAATTTTCAATCATATGTGACTAACCATTATCAAGCCAAGATCAAGATTTTCAGGTCTGATAATGGAGAGTACAGACGAAATGCATTCAAGGAACACCTATCTCGGGTGGCATTCTTCATCAAACTAGTTGTCCTTACACTCCACACAATGGGTGGCTGAGGAGGAAGAACAGGCACTTAATGGAAGTTGCAAGATCCATGATGTTCAGGCCAATGTTCCTAAAAGATTCTGGAGTGATGCTGTGGTTACTGCTTGTTACTTGATCAACGAACACCTACTCTTGTGTTGCATGGGAAGTCACCATTTGAGGTGCTCAACAAGTACAAGCCAGTACTGACTCATCTCAGGTCTTTGGGTGTCTTTGCTATGTCATGGTTCTGGTGAATTGAGAAACAAACTTGAAGCCAAGAGCACAAAGCTATGTTTATTGGTTACTCCTCAAGTCAGAAAGGATACAAATGCTATGATGAAGACACTAGGAGGGTAATGGTTTCAAGAGAAGTGAAGTTTGTAGAAGAAAGGGGGCTACTTATGAAGAAAGAACCAGGAAGATCTGAAGGATTTAACTTGGATAGAGCCAGATATCTTGAGGGCAATCTTGGAGAATCTTGGGATTAATATGAATCAAGGCCAAAGTGGAGGAAGTAGACCAGGAAGAGCCTACTACTGCTGCTGATGGTGTCCAGGGAGTGCTGCTAGCTGTGATATTCATGTCCCCACCCTTGATCATGAGGGGCAGTGAATCGAAACTCTTAACCAAGGAATGGGAGAGAGTTCAAGTGGTCAAGAGCTCTAGCTTTCATGATCAAGGTGGTGATTCGGTGGAGTCTAGAGATCATCAAGAAGAGTCTGATCGAGTGAGGTTCAAGAAAGAAGTGCAAGTGCAAGCCGAGGAGGATGAAATGCAAGGTGTGCAAAGTGAACAACAACAATCACCAGTACCAGTTTTGAGGAGAAGCACCACGGATAAGGAAGGATCCTTCCAACTGGGTAAACACGAAGTGTACTACAATGCCCAGGCTGTGGAGCATCCTTCTCAGAGCTGTGCTCCTTTGCTCAATATCCAGAGAAAGAGCATTATGCCTTTCAAGTAAGCTTAGATGAGAGCTATGTCCCAGAAGCTATGAAGAGGCAATGCTGATACAAGAATGGAGGATTCATTAATCTGAGGCTGATGCTATGATCAAGAATGATACATGGTATGAAGTGCCTTACCAAAGGAAAGAGACTGTGTCTAGTAGATGGATCTTCACTATCAAGTACCTCCCAAATGGGAAGATAGATAGTATGAAGACAAGGCTGGTAGCAAGGGGTTTCACTCAAACTTATGGAGAAGACTACATTGATACATTTGCACCTGTTGCCAAGCTCCATACTATTAGGATTGTGCTCTCTTTGGCTGTGAACCTTGGTGGGATCTCTGGCAAATGGATGTGAAGAATGCTTTCCTACAGAGAGCTTGAAGATGAAGTTTATATGCATCCACCTCCTGGTCTTGAACACTTAGTGAAGAAGGAAATGTCTTGAGGCTAAAGAAAGCTATCTACGGCCTTAAGCAATCCCCTAGAGCTTGGTATCTGAAACTCAGCACTACCTTGAATGGAAGAGGATTGGGAAGTCTGAGGCGATCACACCCTCTTCACTCTTGTCACACCAGCAGGTATTATTGTTCTTCTTGTGTATGTTGATGATATCATCATCACTGTGTTGAGATGAGGAGTTGATACATTGAGAGAGGAAGAGATTTGGAGAAGTCATTAACTTTGGGGATTTACCACAGTAACTTTGTTTTCTTGTGGTAACTAAGTTAAAGCTTGGGAAGTTACCATGCACCACTTTGGTGGGTGAATCACGTCCAACAAGGAGTAGGGATAAGGAAGAGCAGCGGAGAGAGGAAGAAGAGCCTTGGACAGCCTGTCATGTGCTGGAAAGAAGAAGTTGCTTTAGCACTGTTGCAAGCATGTGAAAGCATAGCCAAGTATTTCAAAAGTTCCAGCCTGTCCATTGACTACACATGCTTGTGTATTTGAAAACCCTTGTTGCTTTCTCTATATATACTTGTAAACCTCATCAGAAATTAATTAATGAAGTTTTGAGTCTCTCTCTCTTTATTCTCTCACTAAAATCTCTTAATCTCTCTAATCTTTCATTTAATTATCTCTGATTGTTTGAATCATGCTCTAAACACAAAAGTGTTTATGGTATCGAGCAGGTTCACTTAAAAGGAGAGAGTGATTTCGTTTTCTAAAATGTTCTTGAGTGTTCTTGAGTGTTCTTGAGAGTTTTGGTGATCTAGATCTTTAAAATCTGAGTTGGTGTCTGTTGGTGTTTCTATTGGAGAGTAAGCTTCAAGGGAGTTCCTTTAGATGATTGTCAGAGTTCTGGAAAGTGATCTAGCTTATTTTGAAGTCTGAGTGTATAAGCTAAAGATTGATGCTGTGTATTGGCTGTTGTTTCTTTGAGGAGATGAAGCAGCTTAGATCGAGAACAACAAAGTATGATGAGACGAAAGGGAGAAGAAAGTGGAGTGTGTCATCCTGGGTGAAGACAGCTTTGAAAAGCTATGGGAGGTGGAATAATCAAGTAAAGGTGGGATCTTTGAAGGAGATAGCCACTGATGGAATGCTTGTGTAAAGGTGGAGCCTTTAGAGATAGCTGCTGAGGGAGATCAGGACAGCAAAGGGAAACAAGTGAAGATCACTCTAGTCTTGGGAAAGTACAGTGCTTAAGGATTGAAGATGTTTATGAGAGCAAGATCAATCTTAGGAGGTGTATGAAGCCAAGGAGAGGATCTATGGAGTTAATAACCATGGAAGGCTGCAACACTTGTGGAATGAATTACAAGGGTTGAGAACTTATGTGGAAGGAATACTACACAAAGCAAGAGATGGTCTCAAAGCTGTTGGCAGTATGGAGTCATCATATGGGTGGCTAGTGGAGATGGTTTTAAAGGAAGAACACTTCTAAAGTTGAGAGGATGTGTGCTCTGGTGGAGAGAGTACATAAGAGGATGATAGATAGGCTATCCATGAGTAGGTGAGAGCTCATGGGCATGTAGGGAGTAGGAGTGAGAGCTTCGGAAGAAGAGGAGAGGTAGAAAGCTGGCTAAGGGTTTAGCAGCTTGATAAGGTGTAGAAAGAGAGTTGTGGGAAAATGCAACTACTGCCTATATGGGAGAAGTGTGATCACAAAGCCAGGAGCAGGATGAGAGAGTAACAAAGGAAGAATGGGATGAATTTGTTAGTATGTGTATGCTTTGGCTCGACCGGAGGATGGCTCTGCCAAAGCATTCACATCAAACAAGCATCATCATTGATTCTGGCTAGTCATCACATGATTAGTGATAGACATCTGAGGACATAAAACATCTTTGGAGGTGTAGAGATAGCAAATGGAGACTTGATTCCCATAGAAGAGTAGGAAGCTCAAGCTGTTTGATAAGGAGGCTGATGCCTTCTACATGCCTCGGTTTGAATCAAACTTACTATCAGTAAAGAAACAACAGTTGATCTTGGTTGTCAAGTAGTATTCAGGCCAGAAGAAGTGGAGTTTCAGGATTTGAAACTTGGAAGAGTGATTGGTAGAGAGCAGCAAGAATCAGCTCTACCATCTCCAAATGGCTCAGAATCCTAAACCCTTTGAGTCTGTTTGCTTAAGTAGTACTACTAAGGGAGTGGATAGTAGTACTTGGCATGCGAGTTGGGACATCCTCATGCTCAGAGCTATAGAACTGATTCTCCCTGCTATGTCATTTAATCACTTGGAGTGTGAAGCATGCATATTAGGAAAGCATTGACTGTTTCCCGCTTACGAGACTATATATGGCGTTGCTTTGACCTGGTGCATTCAGATGTGTGGACTGCCCCATGTATGTCTAGAGATGGTCACAAGGACTTTGTGACATTCATTGATGAGTCTAAGTATACATGGGTTACTATGCTTCCATCAAAGGATAGAGTGCTAGAGGCCTATAAACTTCCAAGCATATGTGTCTAAGCAATACTGATACTCTTGTGTACTAAGGTCTGATAATGGAGGGAGTATACAAGCAATGCTTTCAAGAGTCATCTAGCAAAGCATGGGATTGTGCAGAGACAAGCTGTCCTTACACACCACAACGAGAATGGGGTAGCTGAGAGGAAGAACAGGCACTTGATGGAGGTAGCAAGATCTATGATGTTCCATGCTAAAAGTACTAGAGGTTTTGGAGTGATGCTGTTGACTGCTTGCTATCTTATCAACGGGTTCCAACGGGATCTTGAAGAATCTGTCTCCATTTGAAGTGTTGAACAAGAACAAGCCAAGTATTGATCACGAGAGTCTTTGGATCGTGTGCTATGTTTGGGTTCAGGAGAGCAGAGACAAAGCTGAGGAGAGAATACCAAAGCCATGTTTATTGGGTACTCATAACCCGAGAAGGGTTACAAGTGTTATGATCGAGACACAAGGAGAGTTCTGGTATCAAAGTGAAATTTGTGGAGTCTACAGTTATTATGAGAAGGAGAAGTGGGAAGACTTGGGTGTTCAGTCTCAAACTTCACCAGAAAAAGCAAATACTCTTAAGATTCTGATGGAGAAACTTGGGATAAACATGTCTCATGATCAGGTACCAAGAAGGATGAGCATACTGATCACCATGAGGAAGCTGGTGCTGAGATCCCTCTTGATCATGAGAGGGAAAAACTGAATCTGGGTGCAAGCAGCACCAAGAAGATTCAGGTCATCATGATCAAGATGTGACACAAGGAGCTGAGAATTTGGTTCAGTCAGTGGTGGAGATGAGCAAGATGAGTCTACTGGTTCAGGAGAAGACTCTCTGGTTCAGGAGAAAGAGTCTCCTAGTTCAGGAGAAAGTACACTGGTTCTGCTCAGAGGAACAGGTTCAAGCTGAGGTTCAGGTTCAGGAGTTAAGGAGGCACAAGGTTAAGGAGGGATCCTTCCAACTGGAGTAAACTCGAGAGTGTACTACAATGCCCGGCTGTGGAGCATCCTTCTCAAGCTGTGTGTTCCTTTGCTGAGTTTCAGATGAGCATTATGCATTTATGGTGAGCCTAGATGAGAGCTATGTTCCAAGCTATGAAGAAGCCATGTTGATTCAAGAGTGGAGGGATTCAGTGAATCTTTGAGGCTGATCTATGGTCGGGAATGATACATGGTATGAGAGTGAGCTACCAAAAGGGAAGAGAGCGTGTCCAGCAGATGGATCTTCACCATCAAATATCTTCCAAATGGGCAGATAGATAGAAGCAAGACAAGGCTGGTTGCAGGGGATTCACTCAAACATATGGAGAAGATTACATTGATACCTTTGCACCAGTAGCCAAGCTCCACACCATCGGGATAGTTATCTCTTGCTGTGAATCTTGAATGGGACTTGTGGCAAATGGATGTGAAGAATGCATTCTTGCAAGGTGAGCTGGAAGATGAGGTATACATGCTCCCACCTCCTGGTCTTGAGCATCTAGTGAAGCCAGGGAATGTGTTGAGATTGAAGAAGGCAATATATGGGCTGAAGCAGTCACCGAGAGCTTGTGCAGGCCCAGGTACAACACTCAATGGGAGAGGGTTAGGAAGTCTGAACTTGATCATACACTCTTCACACTGGTTGGACCATCAGGGATCATTGTGATTCTAGTGTATGTGGATGATTTGATTATCACAGGAAGTGATAAGGCTGGGATTAAAGCCACAAAAGAGTTTCTCAAGTGTGTTTGATATTAAAGACTTGGGAGAGATGAAGTATTTCTTGGGGATTGAGATATGCAGTCTAGGAGGGCCTGTTTATGTCTCAAAGGAAGTACACTATGGATATGCTGAAGGAGACTGATGTGCTTGGTGGGAAGATAGCTAAGACACCTCTTGAGGAGGGATATAAGGTCTTGCGTGAGGGAGGTTGAAGAAAATCAGTTATTTGAGGATCTAAGGTATAGAAAGATGGTTGGCAAGCTGATCTACTTGACCATCACCAGACCAGACATATGTTTTGCTGTGAACCAAGTGAGTCATATCGCAGTAAAAGGTACATCACTGGAAGATGGTTGATAGGATACTGAGGTATTTGAGTGTACTTGCTGGACAAGGAGTTTGGATGGGTTGCAATGGCGGTCTGAAGTAGTTGGGTATTGTGATGCTGATTGGGCGGGAGATAGAGTGGATAGAAGATCAACTACTGGGTATTGCATTCATTGGAGAAACCTGGTTACTTGGAAGAGTCAAGCGAGAAAGTGATCTCTGTTCAAGTGCTGAGGCTGAGTCTGAGAGCCCTGAAATTAGACTGAAAGAACTTGTATTGATCTGGATAGATGTTACAAGAGGTGGTGAAGCCTTTATATAGCAATCACTTACAATAAACAAAGATTAAATCAGGAAACACTAAACAACTAATATAATGGGAAATGGAAGAGTCCAGGAGGATATGGACAAGGGGAGGCCTGACCAAGAAGCAGAAAGAAAGAGCAGGAGAGAGGTTGGCACTTGGTTGAGTGAAAGTGTGGTCCAAATTTGTTTCTCTAAGCAACCCATGTGACTTCTTCTTTTCAAATTCAAACCAGCCTCTATTATTTAAATTCAAACATGTTTACTTGACTTCTCAGATGTTCCCAACGTCTATAAGTCCTCCACAACTCATTCTTTGCCTTGCAAGTCAGGTTAGGTCAAATGGTAGCTTGTGGAGCAAGTGCGTACAAAACGGAACCAAATTGTCTTCTCTTGATGAACTTATCCTTGGATCATCAACCAGCTTCTTCTTCTGGTGGTTCCTATATTTATTTCAATAAGGGGGAGCTTGAAGACAGCAAGCCATTTCATGATCAAAGCTTTATAGAAAGCTAGTGGGTAAGCTAATCTATTTGACCATTACTAGACACGATATTTGCTTTTTGTGAATCGGTGAGCCAGCATATGCAAGTTCCAAAAGAGCATCATTGGCATGGTAGAAAGATTGCTTATGTATCTGAATGGAACACAAGAACTTGGTGTGTGGATGGGTTTGCAGCGGAAGCAGTGAAGTGAGCTATTGTGATGCAGATTAGGAGATAGATGGATAGAAGATCAACTACGGCTGTGCACATTCATTGGTGGGAACTTAGTCACTTGGAAGAGCAAGAAGGTGGTCTCATGTTCAAGTGCAGAAGAGTATAGAGCCATCTTGAAGGCAAAGCGAGCTGGTTTGGATCAAAGGATCTTGGCACTTGGAGATAGATCAAGCTACATACATGACTATGCACTGTGACAACCAGGCTGCAATCCACATTGCATCCAACTCTGTCTTCCATGAAAGAACCAAGCATATTGAAGTTGGCTACAAAGTGAGGGAGATGATAGTGCTTGGAGTGATCTTCTTGTTACACCAGTGAAGACCAGCTGGCTGATGTGTTCTAAAAGCACAAGGCAGAAGACAATGGAGTCCATTCACATCCGCTTGGGCCTCATTGATCTTGGGAAGATGAAGAGCTGATCCCTTAGTCATGAGATCTTTACTCTTTTCCCTCATCAGGTTTTGTCCCAATGGGTTTTCCTTGGTGAGGTTTTTAATGAGGAAGATCTCATGGCTGTCAACTGACTTGTTCCATATGGTCAAGCTTGAGGGGAGTGTTGAAGAGGGTTTCACCTTGATATGAGAAGATATGGAGTGTTGGGATCATAAGGAGAAGAAGAGATGTGAGTGCAAACTTAGGGTGCTGTATGCGGCATATGCGGCTGCATGCGGATGATGAGTACGGCCTGTACGGATGGGCGTGAAGGGATCAATCAGGTTATATGCTGGAAGAGAAATGGGTGAAGTGCAAACTTAGGGCAGGCTGTGCGGATGTGGGATCCGTACATGACCGTACAAGGTGAAACTTCACCCATTTACCATAAGGACTTACCGGGTTACTCCTTGCAGCAACCAAGCCTTCACGATCATTTCGACCGTTGAGAAGGATGAGGAGCAGCGGCGAGGACAGGCTGGCAAGGTCGGCAAGCTGACAGCCTGTCGAGCGATGTGAAGCACAACCATTGGCCAGAGTTTGAATTAAAGCTCCACTCCTGACTTCACATGCTTGAGCTTCTTCCTTTTGAACCGTAATCAGCCTTATGCTTCTTGTATAAATATGTAAACCTGTTGACATGAAGAGAATAAGGTAGAGATCAAGAGGCAAGAGTAAGGTGATCAAGTTAACATAAAACCTAGCTTGACTTGCAAGACAAGGGATGAGACATTATGGGCGGTTTTGATATTTAAATCCTGCCAAGAGAAGTGGAGAATGTCGACATAAGGAAGAGCTGTTGGTGGAGAAGTCAGGTCATGAGAGAAAGAGGAGGGGAGACCGTTGGGTGCTTTGTCACTTTCTACCCATTTGGGCGAGCACGCAGACCAGCTCCTCTCCCTTTGTTTATTATTTCCCTTGTACTATCACTCATTTCTTTATTGTTTCTTCTCTGGCTGCTGATCGTGTGTGTCCTTAAATAGAGTGTATGAGGTTGCAATGTAACACATCAATTAAGCAATGTTCTTATTCTCTCTTCTTCTTCATCCATGACTACCTCTCTCTCTTAAATTCTCATAATGTTTCCAATCTAAATCCTCTAAAGTCTTCAGTCTTTCATGGTATCGAGCTCTCTAAAGCTCTTGAGACCTTATTCTTCTAGTCTAAATCTCTTATTTCATAAACTCTCTGATCTTTTCTTTTTATTTTTGGCAAAGTTCTTGGTGTTCTTCATTTGTTCTTATTTTCCAGCTTCAAAATTTGCCAAAATGGCTCAGAACAAGATGGTTATCATTCATTGACACTGAATGGGCCAAACTATCTGCTATGGTCAAGGCTTGTCAAGACAGCACTTTCGAGGCAGAGGTCTTTGGGAGTGTGTTGTGGAGGGCAAGGAGCAAAACAAACCAGCCTAGGAGAGGATGGTAAAGAAGATGTGGTAGACTAAAGGAGATGGAAAGAAAGAAGGTCAAGCGGATCTTATGGTTCTCTCCATCATTAGAACAGCCTTGCACCACATATCCTGGAGGCATACTCCTATTGTGAAACCTCAAAGGAGCTATGGGACACTCTTAAGAAGGTTTATGGAAATGTCTCCATCATCAGCCGTGTGTTTGAAGTCAAGAGGGCTATCAACACCCTCACCAAGAGGATACTGATTTTTCAAAACATTTTGGGAAATTTAGATCCTTGTGGGCTGAGCTGGAGATGCTGAGACCATCAAGTGTTGACCACGAGGTGCTGAATGAGAGAAAGAACAAGATAAAGTGTTTGCACTTGTTTACTCTCAATCAGGTGTATGGTGGGTTAATCAAACACATTAGAGGTGACAAGCTCCCGGACCTTGAGGAGCTATCTTTCGAGATACAAAAGGAGCAAGGCTCAGTGGAGCTCTTTGGAGGTAAAGGAGACCTCATACTTGCAAACAAAGCTGATGGAGCGAAGATCTGTTGAGGCTGCTAACAAAGGTACTACAAACCAAGTGACAAGAAGGTGTGGGAGTGTGACCACTGCAAGAAGAAAGGGCATGGAAGAGACAAGTGCTGGATTCTTCACCCACACCTCGAAACCACAGTTCAGAACTGATGCAAGAGCAAATTACTCGGTGATGGAGGAGAGTCATCTAATTCAATGCACTAGGAATGCTGGTGATGGGAATCGCTTACCAATGGTGGTGGTACAGCCATGAAAGGGACACAAGATGAGACTATCAAGAAGTCTGACCTCCATGCACTCATCAAAGCCCTAAAGGAGTCTGGTAACACACTTGGTTTATCTTTAAATGCATCATATAGAGTGTCTACAGTGCACCGTGTGGTCTTACCACAAATCTGAATGCCTTTGATAAAATTAAACCATTAGTAATAGACTCAGGAGCATCTCATCACATGATTAGTGACGAAGATGATTAAAAACATTAAGCCTATCTCGAGGGAATGTTAAAATTGCTAATGGTGATAGAATTCCCATTATGGGTGAAGGAACCATTAACTTGTTTGATAGAGAAACCAAAGCTTTCTATATGCCTTCATTTGCTTCAAATTTGTTATCAGTTAAAAGTGACCACTGATTTAAATTGTAGTGTGATATTCAGTCCTAATGAGGTTATGTTTCAGGATATTGAGACTCTTAAGTTGATTGGCAAAGGTGTTTCAAGGAGGACTTGTACCTTGAAGATATCAAGACCATTTCAAATTCGCTTTTAGTTCATTCTGTTTTAGATAATGATGTATTATGGCATGCTAGGCTAGGCCATCTTCATTCTCGTGCCTGAACATCTTATTTCCTCATGTTTCTTTTAAAATGATGACTGAAGCATGCATCCTTGGCAAGCATTGCAAAACTGTCTTCCACAAGTCTTACTATCTATGAAAATTGCTTTGATCTTATACACTCGATGTGCGGACTGCACCATGCATATCTAGGGAGAATCATAAGTATTTTGTCACTTTCATTGATCAAAATCAAAATACACTTGGCTGACTATGATTCAAACTAAAGATAGAGTGCTTGATGCTTTTATAAATTTCGAGAACTACATAACTAATCATTTCAATGTTAAGATCAAAGTATTCAGGTCGGACAATGGGGAGAATATACAAGTAGTGCATTCAAAACCATCTTGCTAAGCATGGGATCATTCATCAAACTAGCTGTCCATATACTCCACAACAAAATGGAGTGGCTGAGAGGAAGAACAGGCACCTCATGGAGGTGGCCAGGTCCATGATGTTCTATACCAACATGCCTAGCAGCTAGGTGATGCAGTCATGACTGCTATCTCATCAACGAGAACTCCAACTAGAGTACTTGAGGATTCTACACCATATGAGGTACTGAACAAAAGAAAACCATCTGTAGACTACTTGCGTGTCTTTGGGTGTGTGTGTTTTGTGTTACAGCCAGTGAGCATAGAAACAAGTTGGAGGCAAAAGTGTCAAGGCGGTGTTCATAGGCTACTCCACCACTCAAAAAGGTACAAATGCTATGTACCAGAGACTAGGAGAGTCATGGTGTCCCGAGATGTGAAGTTTGTTGAGTCGAGGCTACTTTGATGAAAAGAATTGGGATGAGCTCAGGACCTCCAAAGGAGTCTCGGATAGAGCACAAAATCTGAAGCACATTATGGAGAGTCTTGGTATCAACATGAGTCCAGAACAGAACCGGTGCCTGTTGAGGAACAAGGTGTTCATCCTAATCCTGAAGGGGAATCAAGAGGACCCTCATACTGATCAAGAGGATCAGGCAAAGAGAGGAGATCAGAGAGGGTCGAAGGGACTAATACTGGTCAGGAGCAAGAGGTTCATGATCAGGATGAAACTAGTCACATTGAACCATCAGTACATGAGCAAGGCAGAGTCGATGGAGAAGAGCTTGTAGAAGAAGTCCAGCGGCAGGAGAAGCACAAGAATCAGACATCATCCATCAAACTGGATCAATACAAGAGTGTATTTCAACAGCCAGCGGTTGCTCATCCAACTCAAGCAACATGCACCCTAGCCAATATCCTGTGGATCATCAAGCATTCATCACTAATCTTGATGAGGCCTACCAAGGTCGTATGAAGAAGCTATGGCAATCAAGGAATGGAGAGATTGTAGGAGATGAGATGGGTGCTATGGAGAGAAATGGAACCTGGTTTGAAACTGAGCTTCCCAAAGGCAAGAGAGGTTACAAGTATGCTGTTGTTCACAATCAAATACTTAGCCAATGGGAAACCTGAGAGGAAGAAGACCAGACTGGTAGCAAGAGGCTACACTCAAGTTTATGGTGAGGATTATCTTGAAACCTTTGCGCCGTTGCAAAGCTTCACACCATAAGGATTGTGCTATCTCTTGCTGTGAACTTGGAATGGGATCTTTGGCAAATGGATGTCAAGAATGCATTTCTACAAGGAGAAGATGAAGTGTACATGTCGTCCACCAAAGGGTATGGAAGACATGGTTAAACCAGGCAATGTGTTAAGACTCAAGAAAGCAATCTGGTCTAAAGCAATCCCCAGAGCTTGGTACCACAAGGCACCACCTTGAATGGGAGGCTTTGTAAAATCTGGGGCTGATCCTCTTTTCACTCTCACAAGCAAGCAAGGAATCATTGTCATCTTGATATATGTTGATGACATTATAATCACTGGTAGTGATAAGGAGGATTGCATCCACCAAAGCTTTCCTCAAGCAACTTTTGATATCAAAGACTTGGGAGAGCTAAAATACTTCTTGGGCATTGAGATGTGTAGATCCAGAGGTTGTTTCTCTCAAAAGGAAGTATAAACTTGACCTACTAAGGGAAGTTGGTGACTTAGGAGGAAGAACAGCCAAGACTCCTCTTGAAGAAGGTTACAAAGTGATGCGTGAGGGAGATAGAAGACAAGCTGTATGAAGATGTAAAGCTATAGGAGGATGGTGGGAAAACTCATATATCTCACCATCCACCGACCTGATGTGTGCTTTGAGTCAACCAAGTGAGCCAACATATGCAAGCTCCTAAGATGCACCATTGGAGCATGGTGGAAAGAATCTAAGGTACTTAGAAGCACCGAGCAAGGAGTTTGGATGGGCTGCAACAAGAGCACTGAGATAGTAGGCTATTGTGATGCAGATTAGGCGGGAGATAGAGTTGATAGGAGATCAACTACTGGTTATACATTTATTGGAGGCAATTTGGTAACTTGGAAGAGCAAGAAGGTGGTTTCATGTTCAAGTCTGAGGCAGAGTATAGAGCCATGAGGAAACTCACAAGTGAGCTGATTTGGATCAAAGGACTGCTTAAAGACTTGGGAGTTGAGACTACAGCACCAATCACTATGCATTGTGATAACCAGGTGACTATACACATTGCTAACTCAGTCTTCCATGAAAGAACCAAACATATAGAAGTGGACTGCCACAAGGTTAGACAAGCCGTGGAACAAAAGTAATACTACCTTGCTACACAAGAAGTGAGGATCAGCTAGCTGATATATTCACAAAGGCAGCAAGCACTAAGATTTGTGAGTTCATCCATCCAAGGTTGGGACTCATAGATCTTTCATGTCACTGATCTCTCCTCCATGAAGTGATCTACTCTTTTCCTTGGCTTGGTTTTATCCCATTGGGTTTTCTAGCTAAGGTTTTAATGAGGGATTGCTTCATGGCTAAGCTTGACTTGTTCTACATGGTCAAGCTTGAGGAATGTTGACATGAAGAGAATAAGGTAGAGATCAAGGGCAAGTAAGGTGATCAAGTTAACATAAAACCTAGCTTGACTTGCAAGACAAGGGATGAGACATTATGGGGTTTTGATATTTAAATCCTGCCAAGAGAAGTGGAGAATATCGACATAAGGAAGAGAGCTGTTGGTGGAGAAGTCACGGGTCTATGAGAGAAAAGAGGAGCAGAGGAGACCGTTGGGTGCTGTCACTTTCTACCGGCTGGGCGAGCCCGACCAGCTCCTCTCCCTTTGTTTATTATTTCCCTTGTACTATCACTCATTTCTTTATTGTTTCTTCTCTGGCTGCTTGTGATCGTGTGTGTCCTTAAATAGAGTGTATGAGGTTGCAATGTAACACATCAATTAAGCAATGTTCTTATTCTCTCTTCTTCTTCATCCGCAACACTACCTCTCTCTCTCTTAAATTCTCATAATGTTTCCAATCTAAATCCTCTAAAGTCTTCAGTCTTTCAAAACCCTCTCCTCATTATGATTAAGCAAATAATAAGAAGTCTCTCTCATTATCCAGAAATGGTTCTTAGACTTTAATCTCTCATAATCTCTCTCTAATCTCTTAAATCTTCTTAATCTCCATCAAATCTCTGATCAATCTATTTCTATGGCTTAAGATACTTAGAAATCTTAAAATCTGATAGAGTGGTGTCTTCAAGCAAATAAAGTTCTCCCTTGCTCACACCCTTTCCAAGCACCTTACTGGTCTTAATATCCTGAAAGCAAACATCATTAGGACTGAAAATAACATTGCAGTTCAGATCATTAGTTGCTCTCTTAACAGATAATAAATTTGATGTGAAGGCAGGCATATAGAATGCTTGAGACTCTTTATTAAACAAGTTCAGATTTCCTACTCCCTCAATTGGAATTCTATCACCATTTGCAATCACAACACTGCTTAGAGCTGGTTTAATATCATTAATCAGTTTAGCATCCCTAATCATATGGTGAGAGGCTCTGAATCAATTATTAAAGGTCTAGCAGTATGCATAAATTTAAAGCATTAATACTTTGGTTACCAGAGTTTGCATTGAGGGCTTTGATCAAGGCCTCAATGTCTGACTTTCTGATGAATGCATCCTCATGGAGTGGCTGGGGAATGGCGTGCAGTGGAGCCACCAGTGTGGGTTGTAGAGACCAATGCCTTCCCATCATCTCCCATGCATGTAGCTTGGTGCTGGCTGCTCCTGAGCTCCTTCATGGGCTCTGGCTTGTAGGGCTTGTTAGCTGAGGCTGGCCTGAGATGAGGATGAAGAATCCAGCAGTTGTTCTTGGAGTGTCCTTTGTACTTGCAATGCTCACAAGTTACTGACTTGTCTCCTCCTCCTCTTGGTTTAAAGTGAGCTTTGTTAGCGAAACACTCTCTACCTTCTCAGCCTTGTGAACCATAGATAACTCCCCTTTTCCACCACCAAAGAGACCATCGAGCCTATCTCCTTTTGAAGTTGAGCACACACTTCATCATAACTTGAAGCTCCTTTTCTCTCAAAATGTGCCTGACCACATCATTGAAGCTTGGGCTGAGTGTGAAAAATAGTCCAAAGACCTTGTCTTGCTCACGCCTAGCTTCAAGAGTTTCAGGATCATTGGAGCTTGGCCTTAGCATCTCTAGCTCAGACCATAGCTGAGTACTTCCCAAGGTGTTTGGTGAAGTCTCCTTCTTCTTCTTCTGAAGTTGTTGATGGCTCTCTTCACTTCATAGATCCTGGTAAGGTTTGAAGTGTTGCCATACAGGGTATCCCACATGCTTTGGAGTTTCCACAGTGTGAGTAAGTATCCATAAGAGGACCATCGAGAGCTATGCAGGATAGGCAGCACCGGGAGGTCTTCCTGACCCCATTTGCCTTCATCTACCACTACAATCTCCTTGCCATCTTCTCCTTGGGTGATGCTTTGGTGCTGAACTTGAAGTAACATGCTCCCAAAGACCTCTTCCTCCAAGGGCTGCTCTGGTCATTCTAGACCAGGTGATGTAGTTTCCTGGTCCCAGTGTGCATGGAATGTGAACTGCTCTGTGGTGCTCCATCTTTTCCTTAGTAAAGGGAAGTTTAAATAATTTTTCAAGAGTTTTTCAATGCTTGGAACACTCAAGGAGAAATCAAGCTTAGAATCAAGATAAACTCTCGAAAATTAAAATAAACGAGCAGTGAGCACAGCCAAACGAATGAAAGACTCGAAGCAGTCATTATCCACTGGATAAAAGAAGTTTGGAAGTAAATTAAGAAAGTAAAGGGATGAATCCACAGTGAGAGAATAGAGTAACTTTGGGAAGAAATGAGGTCTCAAGAGCTTCAAGCTCGATACCATGTTAGAAAATGAAACGAGTAAAACGAGGAGAACGAGTAAGTGAGAGAGAGAGAGAGAGAGAGAGAGAGAGAGAGAGAGAGAGAGATTTGACGAGTAGAAAGAGAAGAAGGAAGAAGCGTTTCCTTGATTCATTCGAACATATTACATGGTTATTTAAAGAGGCTGCAATGTGAAACAAGACAAGAGGGAAATGAATAAACAAAGCACTCGGAGAGTGAAAGGGACATCACACAAACGGTCCCTTCCCTTTTGGAACATGTGCTTTATACTATTTAAATGCAACTTGCTTCGATCTTCTTCGAGCATTCCAGCGGCTCTGAACCATCCAGAACTCTTCTTTGCTTATTTAAAATATATCCTTGCCTCCCAAACTCATCTCTGGTCGACATGCTTGCTTGGTAGTCAAGGAAGTGTGGAATGCCTTGTACACCAAGTATGAGCAGATCACTTGTTTACACTCATCCGGATGCCTTCTCTTCCTCATCTTCTCTTTCCATGTCTTCATGTCAATATCATCTACATAAATTAGAACTGCCACAATCCCTTGCATGCTGGTGAGAGTGAAGAGTGTGTGATCAGGTTCTGATTTAACAAACCCTTTCCATTAAGGGTTGTACTTAACTTGTGATACCAGCTCTTGGTGATTGCTTTAATCCATAGATAGCTTTCTTCAATCTTAGGACATTTCAGGCTTGACCATGTCCTCCATACCAGGTGGTGGTCTCATGTAGACCTCATCTTCTAGCTCTCCTTGAAGAAAGGCATTTTTGACATCCATCGCCATAAATCCCATTCCAAGTTCACAGCAACCGAAGTAGGATCCTTATGGTGTGGAGTTTAGCTCTTGGTGCAAATGTGTCTAGGTAGTCTTCTCCATAGACTTGAGTGTATCCCCTTGCCACTAGTCTTGTCTTCTTCCTCTCTGGTTGACCATTTGCCTTGTACTTGATGGTAAAGTGTTGAGATGAAGAAGAAATAAGGAGTGTTGATATGAAGAAGAGATGAGCACACGGTTTGAAGAGAAGAAGTGAAGTCTGTCCGTACAACTCTCCTATTGTAACCTAGCTTGGATTGCAAGTCGAAAGGTAACCTAGTCCCAAAGACATGCCTCATGAGCCAAAGAGACGTTGGGGGTTTGGTTGACCAGCTCTGAAGAGTTTGAATGGATTTAAATAAGGAGATCACATGTTGCGTAAGATGCGTATTTGTTGGAGACACATCCTATCTCTCCACCCGGTGTGTTGTCCTCTTGCTTATTATTTTACTCTTTTGCTTGTCTTTTATGTTAGGCAAGTTGCCTATATATTGTAAACATCAGAATGAATTAATCTAGGAATTATTCTCCTTCTCTCTCGATTTGAAATCCCTCTCTCTCTTCCTCTCTCTCTTATTCTTCATGTTCTTGAGTTTCCAGCAGTACTTTCTTGAGTTTCCAGCAATAAACTACCTATAAATCTCTTATTCTCACATGGTATCAGAGCTCTAAGCTCTTGAGACCTCTCTGTTCTTCATATCTTCCATAAATTCACTCTTATTTTCTCACTCTGTGTTTTCGACTTTGTTTTCACTTTGCTGGATTTAAATCCTCTCTGTACCTTCTTCTATTTCCATAAATTCCTTATTTAATCTGAGTTCTTATACTCTTCTCTCTTGGAAATTATATTCTCCAATTTCTAGATTCATATCCTTTCTGGTTCCTTTATCTTTGTCCAATGGATAAAAGAAACCAGCCATGGAAATGGAGTCAAGAATTTTTATTCGGTAACCTTGAGGGTTCTAATTATCTGGTGTGGTCAAGAGTTGCCAGAGTTACCTTGGGAGTCATGGACTTTGGGACAGCCATATTATAAAGGCTGAAGCTTCAAAAGGATGGCTCAGTGGAGGAACCAGCACATGACCTGAAGAATGAAGAAAAGTGGGTTCAAGAAGACCGGTTAACACTTGAGATCATTCATAATTCTCTGTCAGAATCAATCTTTGAGGCTTACTCACACTTTAAAGCCAAGCATCATGGGAGAGTCTTCAACTGGTTATGTGGTGCAGCCTTGATCAGCGATCAGTCTCAAACTCAGATATGGGATTCAATGTATGGAATGGCTAAGCTACTGATCAATGCTTGGCTTAATGGACAGTTTCAAGGTCTTATTGGTATGATCATGAGGTTCGGATAGAGAGAAGAGAAGAGCTCTTGGTCTTACTGCTTGCAACAACTTGAACAAGGTGGATTCAAACAGCTGAGCTTAGGGAGAAATGGAGACCATTCCCCGTCCAAGTGTGTATGAGAAGAAAAAATAGATCAGGAAGTTTCTGGAGTGGGCTTGATTTAGAGTTAGGCGAAATAAGGTTTTTGACCCCAAAGGAGAATTGGACCTATAATCTTGATCCACTTGCTTTCTGGCTGGGCCAACTACTAGTGCACGACCCAAAGGGCATCAGGAGGGCTCCCACAACTCAGTTCAGTCGTGGACCAGCAGGAAAAAGGAGAAATCCTAAGAAGAAAACCAAGACAATTAGGATTAAATTAGAATTAGAATTAAACCACCTTGGTTTACTTCTGGGTTTTGTCGATTTCTTTTAAAGACATGGGAGCAGCTTTTGTTTTCTTCAACTTTGAATCTAATAATTTACAGCAGCTTAGCTTGCTCTTGTCTCTTGCTTTCTCGTTACTTAAAGGAACATTGATCTCACTTAAAGGAAGGAATTCTAGTGAAACCATCTTAGACAATACAAGGTAATCTTGTGTCTTTGAGTAGCAAAACATCCTTAGAGCCTTACACAGCTTGAAGGAGAAGACCATCTCCATCACCTTTCATCCACCGCCCTTCAAGTGATCGGGGAAGAAACGGCATATCGGGCTGCACCAAGTGGTATCGAGAGCCACTTGAAGGTTTGGGATTTTGTTCTTAACCTAAATCCGTGATCTATCATATCCAGCAGTCTCATATGTATTATTTTGAAAGAAAAACCATGAAGAAAGCTGAGTGCAAAGCAACAAGGAATTGCAAAGAAGAAAAAGCAGATCCGATTCCACCCTTCTATGGAGACTATGATCCAGATACATACCTAGAATGGGAAAAGAATATGGATTTAATTATTAGGTGTCAAGGGTACACAGCAGAAGCAGGCTCAATTGGCATCTACTGGTTATGTGGTTATGCACTTGATTGGTGGTATCGAGACGGCTAATACCGAGGAAGCGATATGGAGGCATGATTTCTTCTTGGTATGAGATGAAGGCTGTTATGAAGAAAATTTGTAGCCAAGAGGTATGGTCAAACTTATTTGGAAAGGATGCACAGCCAATCTGGTTCAGCTAAAGAACATGTTAGGACACCAAAAGATGAGCCAAAGACATACTATGGTGGTGAGGCACCAAGAAAGTTGCAGCTACATCAAGCATATATTGAGGAATTGCAAAACCCACAGCTCAAGCAAGACCTCGGGAACATGATAGATCAATCACTCACTGCTGTGATGAAAAAAACACAGACTTCAGCCCGTCCAGCATCAAGAGATATGAGCTAAGTTGTTACCGAAGGAACCATGAGAAGAAGAAGAAAGCGCGAGAAAAAGCAGTGTGAGAGAACAAGCTTTTGAATCAGAACCAACCACTCTTTGTGAAGCGACAACTTGGACAACCATCTAAAACTAGAGGAGGAGGCACAAGTTGCAGAAACTGAGTGTGGCCGCGTGCCTGATCAAAGAAAACAAGAAGAAAAAGTTCACGGAGGGTCATCATAATGCTCTTGAATTGGTGCTTTCTGTTGAGCAAGGTGAAAGCTTTCAGTCTTTATCTTCTGGCTTACTGACCTGGTATACTTTAGACTTCCAGACCAGCTTAGTGGAGTATTTGAGAGATTTTAAGGGCTTGCAGCAAGTTGTTTTGAACCAGGAGGAAGCTTGAGTGTTAGTATAAGAAGTAACAACAATGCGGTGCGAGCAGTTTCATACAAGCTTGATCGACCAAGGTTTCTTCACTCACTGGAAAACAAGATTTGAGGTCAAATCTTTTTGAAGGAGAAGGATGTGATCTTGAGTATCTTCAGTAAAAATAGAGAGAAGCGAGGAGGTAACAGCCCTTGATCAGTGCCATAACTGATCAGAACCAGTGAGTAACAAAGAGAAACTTGCGTGGTTAAAGAAAGCCAAAACTTGAGAATGAGTATGGGGACCATTGTACTCGACCACCTAACCATAAGAATCATTACAGACAAGTGGAATTGAGTTTTGGTCGTGATGGTACAAGGACTTGCATTGGATTGTATTGGATTGGAGGCAAGAAGGAGCAGCCAAGTTTAAGCTAAATAGTGAGAAGGAGCGATGTACCTTAGGTGTTCTTTGCAATGGGAACATCTCACGGGTATCTAAGACACGTGAAACTTAAAATTCTCGTGTTTGAGCACGGAGGAGTTTATGTGCTGAGGTTTCTCATAGAAAGAGGCATTGCTTTTGGAGCATAAGGTGAATGGTTACATCATCTTACATGGCGGTTTGAGGACAAATCCTTTTAAGGAGGAGGGTGGGGTGGATCAGCTGATGGTCTCAAACTCAAGATATGGGATTCAATGTATGGAATGGCTAAGCTACTGATCAATGCTTGGCTTAATGGGCAGTTCAAGGTCTTATTGGTATGATCTATGAGGTTGGATAGAGAGAGAGCTCTTGGTACTGCCTTGCAACAACTTGAACAAGGTGGATTCAAACAGCTGAGCGCGGGAGAAATGGAGACCATTCCCAACGTCCAAGTGTGTATGAGAAGAAGAAAAAATAGATCAGAAGTTTTCTCCTTTTTCCTGCTGGTCCACGACTTGAACTGAGTTGTGGGAGCCCTCGATGCCCTTTGGGTGCGTGCAGTAGTTGGCCCAGCCAGAAAGCAAGTGGATCAAGATTATAGGTCCAATTCTCCTTTTGGGCGAAAAAGCCTTATTTAAGCTTTAACTTCTAAATCAAGCCCTCCGAAACTTCTGATCTATTTTTTCTTCTTCTCCACTTGCGGGCGTGGGAATGGTCTCCATTTCTGTTGCTCAGCTGTTTGAATCCACCTTGTTCAAGTTGTTGCAAGGCAGATACCAAGAGCTCTTCTCTTCTCTCTATCCAGAACCTCGATCATACCAATAAGACCTGCAACGTCCATTAAGCCAAGCATTGATCAGTAGCTTAGCCATTCCATACATTGAATCCCATCTTGAGTTTGAGACTGATCATTCCTCAAAATTGTCCTCAAAAGGATTTGTCCTAACTATGCCATGTAATTGCAAACAGCAGCTGCTCAACGTCTAGCACGCTTTCTCTGTTCAGCTAAAGGAACATTGATCTCACTTAAAGGCGGAATTCCTAGTGAAACCATCTTAGACAATACAAGGTAATCTTGTGTCTTTGAGTAGCAAAACATCCTTGAGCCTTACACTTGAAGGAGAAGACCATCTCCATCACCTTTCATCCCGCCCCGCCCAGTGATCCGGGGAAAGACAGCATATCGGGCTGCACCATTATGGTAATCTATGGGAGAGTCTCCAAAGCTGTATGTATGAAAGCAAGGTTCTTCAGCTTTCTCATAAGCACGGATTCATCCTCTACAATCGATAAATTATTTCCTTAGAAAGGAAGCTTCGATCTTGAAGATGTATGTTCCTTGAGAAGCAAGCCTAATACATTTAAGCTCAAGGAGTTTGAGCACCAAGTGATTCAAGGAAGAACAATGTATTCAGCTCTCGGTGGAGATTCGAAGGAGGAACATGGAGGAGTAACCCTGATGGTCCAGACCGAGAAGAGACCTTGATTCCTTTATCAAAGCTGCCAGAGGCCCTTATCTCACCAAAGGAGGCTGGTATACACTCTCTTGACTCTAAACCCATTATTATAGATTCGGGAGCTAGCCATCACATGATTAGTGATAGGAACTTGATCAGTGATATCCAGCCTGCCTCGAGGGAATGTTATTATAGCAAATGGTGATAAGGTGAAGATAGAAGGGATAGGGAACCTTAGGTTGTTTGATAGGGAATCTACTGCCTTATATATGCCTCAGTTTACATCTAATTTGCTATCTCGTGAGGAAGGTACTGTTGATCTGAGTTGTCGAGGTTGTCTTCAGACCAGATGAGGTTGAGTTCAAGACTTAAAGCAGGGCATGTTATTGGAAAAGGTCACAGCCATCAGGAACTATATCATCTTGAAGACTAAGCTATCTGAATCGCTTCTTCATTTTGCATGGGCAGTACATTTACTGGAGTTGAGAGCACCATATGGCATGCTAGATTGGGACATCCTCATACTAGAGCTTTAAATCTGATGCTTCTGAGTGGTCTTTAAGAATGATGGTGTGAAGCTTGCATCATGGGGAAGCATTGCGGAGACTGATCTTTCAAAGGTCTAGCACTATCTATGAGAAGTGTTTCGACTGGTTCACTCGATGTGTGGACTGCTCCTTGTATGTCAGAGAAAATCATAAATACTTTGTCACCTTCATTGATGAGAAGTCCAAGTACACATGGGTGACCTGTCTGATCTAAGGACGAGTCTTGGAAGCCTTCAAAATTTTCAGTCTCATGTTGCCAACCATTTCATGCTAAGTTGAAGATTCTCAGGTCGGATAATGGTGGAAGTACACAAGTCAAGCATTCAAGCAATACCTAGCACACATGGGATTATTCATCAAACTAGCTGTCCTATACTCCTCAGCAAAATGGAGTTCTGAAGGGAAGAAACGAGCTGATGGAAGTGGCTAGATCAATGATGTTTCACATGAATGTCCCAAAGAGGTTACGGAGTGATCTTTGTGATGTGCCTTGCTACGATCAATAGGACTCCAACTAAAGTCCTCAGCGCCTCTCTCCTTTTGAAGTCCTCAACAAGAGCAAGCCATCTCTGGATCACTTGCGTGTGTTTGGATGCATTTGCTTTGTCTTGGTATCGGGGAGAACGAGAGAATAAGCTTGATGCTAGAAGCTCAAAGGCTATGCTCATTGGTTATTCTCCAACACAAAAGGGTATAAATGCTATGATCCAGTGGCAAGAAGAGTTCTAATATCAAGAGATGTGAAGTTTTGGAAACAAAGGGGTATTATGAGGAAAAGAGTTGGGATGAATTGAAGGATGTCTCAACCATCAGACAATGCCACCAATCTGGAGGATATTGGAGTCTTGGTATTAACATGCCTCAAGTCAGGACACAGAAGCACATACATCTGAAGCTGCATCTGGTCGAGAAAATGTGATTGATGAAAATGGAGTTGATGTAGGCTGAAGGAATCGAGAAACCATTCATCGATCTGAAGGGGAATCAACATGAATCGATACTGATAAATCTGATACTGGCACAGAGGCTCATGATAGAAGTTCATGATCAGGATGAAAGGCAACAAATTCAGTCTCTGGTGAGGATATACATCAGGTCGAACACTTAGAAGTACAAGGATCAAGAAACCTGCATCAAAGCTGGATCAACACAAGAGTATATTTCAATGCTGAAGCAGTGGCTCATCAATAAGTGCAGTATGCTCCTTGCCCAATATCAGAAGAGCATCAGTATTCATTGGGGAATTGGATAAGGAATACATTCCAATCATATGAAGAGGCTATGCAACATGAGGAGTGGAAGCATGTTGGAGATGAGATGGGTGCTATGATCAAGAATGATACATGGTTTGAGACTGAGCTTCCTAAAGCAAGAGAGCAGTGACAAGCCGCCTTCTATACACCATCAAGTATGGAGCTAATGGAAAGCCAGAGAGGAAGACAAGGCTGGTTGCAGAGGATACACTGGTCACATGGTGAAGATTATCTGGATACTTTTGCACCAGTGGCAAAGCTGCATACTATAAGGATTCTTCTATCAATTGCTGTCAACTTAGAATGGGATCTATGGCAGATGGATGTGAAGAATGCCTTTCTACAAGAGTTGGAAGATGAAGTGTATATCACGACCTCCTCACAGTGCAGAAGACATGGTGAAACCAGGGTGTTGAGATTGAAGAAGGCAATATATGGCTTGAAGCAATCACCAAGAGCCTGGTATCTGGCTGAGCACAACTCTCAATGGAAGAGGTTTTGTGAGTCTGAAGCTGATCACACCCTCTTCACCCTAACCGGTCAACAAGGCATTGTGGTCATTCGGTATATGTGGATGATATTATCATCACTGGCATTGACAAGGAAGGTATCAACTTGACTAAAGCTTTCCTTAAGACATCTTTTGATATCAAAGACTTGGGGGAGTTAAAGTACTTCTAGGGATTGAGATATCAGATCCAAGAAGGACTGTTCTTATCCCAAAGAAAGTACACTCTTGATTTGCTGAATGAGGCAGGTGATCTTGGAGCAAGAGTAGCAAGACTCCACTTGAAGATGGCTATAAAGTATTGCGTGAGGGGAGTTTGAAGACAAACCTATGGAGATGTCAAACACTATAGAAGAATGGTTGGGAAGCTGATCTACCTCACCATCACCAGACCAGATGTGTGTTTTGCAGTTAATCAAGTCAGTCAACACATGCAAAACCCAAGATACATCACTGGAATATGGTGGAAGGATCTTGAGATATCTAAGAAGCACCAGGTCAAGGAGTTTGGATGGGATGCAATGGAAGCACTGAGATCACTGGATATTGTGATGCAGATTGGGCAGGAGATAGGGTTGATAGGAGATCACTCTGGAGTGCTTGCACCTTTATTGGAGAGCAACTTAGTCACTTGGAAGAGCAAGCGAGAAGATAGTATCATGTTCAAGTCTTTGGTGAACTTAGAATGGGATCTATGGCAGATGGATGTGAAGAATGCCTTTCTACAAGGAGTTGGAAGATGAAGTGTATATCGACTCCTCACAGTGCAGAAGACATGGTGAAACCAGGGAATGTTCCGAGATTGAAGAAGGCAATATATGGCTTGGCAATCACCAAGAGCCTGGTATCACAAGCTGAGCACAACTCTCAATGGAAGAGGTTTTGTGAAGTCAAGCTGATCACACCTCTTCACCCTAACCATCAACAAGGCATTGTGGTCATTCGGTATATGTGGATGATATTATCATCAGCGTTGACAAGGAAGGTATCAACTTGACTAAAGCTTTCCTTAAGACATCTTTTGATATCAAAGACTTGGGGGAGTTAAAGTACTTCCTAGGGATTGAGATATGCAGATCCAAAGAAGGACTGTTCTTATCCCAAAGAAAGTACACTCTTGATTTGCTGAATGAGGCAGGTGATCTTGGAGCAAGAGTAGCAAAGACTCCACTTGAAGATGGCTATAAAGTATTGCGTGAGGGGAGTTTGAAGACAAACCCTATGGAGATGTCAAACACTATAGAAGAATGGTTGGGAAGCTGATCTACCTCACCATCACCAGACCAGATGTGTGTTTTGCAGTTAATCAAGTCAGTCAACACATGCAAAACCCAAGATACATCCTGGAATATGGTGGAGAGGATCTTGAGATATCTAAGAAGCACCAGGTCAAGGAGTTTGGATGGGATGCAATGGAAGCACCGAGATCACTGGATATTGTGATGCAGATTGGGCGGAGATAGGGTTGATAGGAGATCAACTACTGGGTCTTGCACCTTTATTGGAGGCAACTTAGTCACTTGGAAGAGCAAGAAGCGAGAAGATAGTATCATGTTCAAGTCTGAGGCAGAGTATAGAGCAATGAGGAAGCTTACTAGTGAGCTCATTTGGATCAGAACGTTAGAGACTTGGGCATAGAGACTACAACTCCTATCACCATGCACTGCGACAACCAGGCTGCCATTCATATAGCATCCAACAGTATGTTCCATGAGAGGACTAAACACATAGAAGTGGATTGCCACAAAGTGAGACAAGCGGTGGAGCAACAAATCATCCTACCTTGCTACACTAGAAGTGAAGACCAGCTGGCTGACATTTTCACAAAGGCAGCAAGCAGCAAAGTCTGTGAGTTCATCCATTCAAAGCTTGGACTCATAGAACTCACATCTAAATGACTTTCCTATCATGGAGACTTCTACTTTTTCCTTGGTGTGTTTTGTCCCCGGTTTTGCACATCAAGGTTTTAATGAGGAAGTTCTTCTTCATGATTCCAAGCTTGACTGGTTCCAAAGTCAAGCTTGAGGGGAGTGTTGAGATGAAGAAGAAATAAGGCAGTGTTGATATGAAGAAGAGATGAGCACACGGTTTGAAGAGAAGAAGTGAAGTCCGTCCGCACAACTCTCCTATTGTAACCTAGCTTGGATTGCAAGTCAAGAAAGGTAACCTGCGTCCCAAAGACATGCCTCATGAGCCAAAGAGACGTTGGGGTTTGGTTGACCAGCTGCAAGAGTTTGAATGGATTTAAATAAGGAGATCACATGTTCGCATAAGATCTCAGATTTGTTCAGACTGTCACTATCTCTCCACTGTGTGTGTCCTCTTGCTTATTATTTTACTCTTGCTTGTCTTTTTATGTTAGGCAAGTTGCCTATATATTGTAAACATCCAGAATGAATTAATCTAAGGAATTATTCTCCTTCTCTCTCAATTCGAAATCCACTCTCTCTCTTCTCTCTTGTTCTTCATGTTCTTGAGTTTCCAGCAGTACTTTCTTGAGTTTCCAGCAATAAACTACCTATAAATCTCTTATTCTCACAAAGAGTAGGCGGCTAGTGACTGCTTTCTTTCCTTTAGGAAGCTCAGTCTCATACCAAGTATCATTCTTGATCATGGCTCCAACTTCATCTCCAAAGAATCTCTCCACTCATCATGCTCCATTGCTTCTTCATAAGTCTTTGGAACATAATCTTGATCCAGATTGGTGATGAAGGCTACATGCTCTTGAGGATAACTAGCAAAGGAGCAGGCTGCCTGGATAGGATGAGCTACTGCATTGCTGTTGAAGTATACTCTGGTGTTAACCCAATTAGATGGATCTTTTCTCACTGGTACTTCTTCTTAATGGCTGAATCTGCTCCTCTATTACTGCCTCTTCCTGTCCTTTATCATCATCACACTGATCATCACTAGACTGATCAGATTCTGCTCCATCTTGATCATGAACTGAAGCTGAACCATCTTCGGTGTTTCGTGTTGGTTCATGCTCATTGCCCCCGTGATCAGGATGGACTGGTTCAACACTTGGTGCTGCTTCTTCATTGTTGACAGCAACTGGTGGTGATGTAGTGGTTCTAGCGCTCACCGCCTCTAGGCTGAGTAATGCCTAAATTCTCCATGGTTCTCGTGTTGTTTGCTCTATCCGATGGTTCCCGTGAGAGATCTCTAAGACTTTCCCAGCTCTTCTCACTATAGTACCCCTTTGATTCTACAAACTTCACATCCCTTGAGACCATTACTTTTCAATCTGGTACATAACACTTGTACTTTCTCGTGTGTGAGAGTATCCTATGAACATAGCTTTGATACTCTTGGGATCAAGCTTGTTCCTTTGTTCACCGTACCAATACATAGCACACACACCCAAACACACGCAAATGATTTATGGGAGGCTGAGTCTTGTTTAATACCTGAAATGGAGAGACATCTTTGAGGACTTTGGTAGGAATCTTGATGAAAGATAGCATGCGAAACCACGCATCTCCCAAAACCTCTTTGGGACATTGGTGTGGAACATCATGCTCCTTGCAACCTCCATAAGATGGCGATTTTTCCTCTCAGCCACTCCATTTTGTTGTGTGTGTATGGGCAGCTGGTCTGGTGAATGATACCATGTTTTGCTAAGTGTTGTGTGAAGGCATGGCTAGTGTATTCTCCCCATTATCAGACCTAAAAATTTTTATCTTGGAATTGAAATGGTTAGTGACATAGTTTTGGAAGTTTATAAAAGCTTCTAGGACCTATCTTTGCTTTGAATCAGTGTGAGCCAAGTATATTTTGATTTCTCATCTATGAATGTCACAAAATATTTATGATTTTCTCTAGAGACACAAGGTGAAGTCCAAACATCAGAGTGAATTAGATCAAAACAATTCTCATAGATAGTCATAGATGAAGGAAATACTGATTTATGATGTTTACCAAGAATACAAGCCTCACAAGTTTCATTTTGCAAAGATAGATCAGGAACATCAATTTTAAAGCATGAGAATGGGGTGGCCTAATCTAGCATGCCATAACACATCATTAGCTAAAACAGAAGCAGAATTAAAAGCATAAGTAGAATCTGAGCTAAGCTTGGTATCTTCAAGGAAATACAGCTCTCCCTTGCTTACACCTTTGCCCAGCATCTTACTGGTCTTAATATCCTGAAAGTACACATCATTAGGACTAAAAATAACATTGCAATTTAAATCATTAGTTGCTCTTTTCACGGATAAAAGATTAGAAGCAAAGGCTGGCATGTAAAAGCTTGAGATTCTTTATCAAACGATTCAGATTCCCTACTCCTTCTATTGGAATTCTATCACCATTTGCAATTACAACACTTCCTAGGGCAGGTTTAATATCACTAATCAGTTTAGCATCCCTAATCATATGATGAGAAGCTCCTGAATCAATGATCAATGGCCTAGCAGTGTGAGATGCATTATGGATAGAATTTAAAGCATTAATACTTTGGTTACCGAGTTTGCATTGAGAGCCTTGATCAAGGCCTCAAGTTCTGACTTCCTGATGAATGTATCCTCCTGAGATGGTTGAGACAAGGCGGGAGGTGGAAACACCAGTGTGGGTTGTAGAGGTCAAGGCTCTACCATCATTTCCCATGCATATAGCTGGGTGCTGGATGCTCTGAGCTCTTGCTTCATGGACTCTGGTCTGGCTGTATTTATTTGCTGAGGCTGGCCTGAGATGAGGATGCAGAATCCAGCAGTTGGTTTTGGAGTGGCCTTTGTACTTGCAATGCTCACAAGTTACTGACTTGTCTCCTCCTCCTCTTGGCTTGAAGTGAGCCTTGTTAGCTGAAGCACTCTCCACCTTCTCAACCTTATGTGCCATGGATAAGTCTCCTTTCCACCTCCAAAGAGTCCATCTGAGCCTATCTCCTTTTGTAGCTGAGCACATACTTCATCATAGCTTGGAAGCTCCTTTTCTCTTAAAATGTGTCTGACCACATCATTGAAGCTTGGGCTGAGTGTGAAGAGCAGTCCAAGATCTTGTCTTGCTCACGCCTGGCTTCAATTGTCTCAGGGTCATTGGAGCTTGGCCTTAACATCTCCAGCTCAGACCATAGCTGACTATACTTCCCAAGGTGTTTGGTGAAGTCTCCTTCTTCTTGCTGCAAAGTGTTGATGGCTCTCTTCACTTCATAGATCTGGTAAGGTTTGAAGTGTTACCATACACTCTTTGTAGAGTATCCCACAACTGTTTTGGAGTTGTACAGTGTGAGTAAGTGTCCATAAGTGGACCATCAAGAGAGCTATGCAAGATAGACAGCAACATGAGATCTTCACGAACCCATTTGCTTTCATCATCACTACAATCTCCTTGCCATCTTCTCCTTGGGTGATCTGCTTTGGAGCTGAACTTGAGTAACATGCTCCCAAAGACCTCTTCCTCCAAGGGCTGCTCTGGTCATCCTAGACCAAGTGATGTAGTCTCCTGGTCCCTTGAGTGTACATGGGATGAGAACTGCTCTGTGGTGCTCCATCTCTTACAAGTAGGCGCCAAGAAGAATTTAAATTTTTCAAGGCTGGATTTGAGGGAGTTAAGCTCTGGAACTGAGAGAACTAAGTCTAGAATCAAGATAATCTCTCAAGAAAATGAAATAGAGACAGAACAGAGTAAGCACAACCAAGAGCAGAGAATGAAACCTCAAGAACACTCAAGAACGAGTTTTATTATCCCTTTGGATAAAAAGAATTCTGAAGAGAATTTTAAGAAACTAACAAGATGAATCTGAAGAAAGGTAAGTAAAGAGTGTTTGCGGAAGTGATTGAGGTTCTCAAGAGCTTAAAGCTCTGATACCATGAAAGAAAATGAAGAACAGAGTAAAACAGAGTAAGAACAGAGTGAGTGATGGGGAATCCGTGGAACAAGAGATAGAGAGAGAGATGAGAGAGTTTGCAAAGAGTAAAGAGAAGGATTTTATTTCCTTGATTTAATTAGTTCCACAGGATACAATACTTATAGGCAAGTTACAAACAAGTCAAGACAAAGAGAATATGAGTTTAAAATGCATCTGGTCGAGGTTGATAGTGACAGGTCGCCCAACAGCTCTTTCCTTAAGTGAACATGTGACTTATACCATTTTAAATATGTCCACTTGCTTCTGGAACTCCCAACGGCTCCCTTGACCATTCAACAGCTATCTGGTCGATTTAAATCAGTTCCTTGGCTTCCACTTCATGCTAGGTTAGGCTGCATAACTTGGAGCTCAAGGTTGTACGGAATAGCTTGGTTCCCAAGGCTTGTACGGACCAAACTGATTCTTGTTCTCCCATACTCGCCCATCTTGCTTACTTCTCTTATCTACATTTCTCTCTTTATGTCAATATAGCTAAGCTCCACACCATAAGGATTGTGCTCTCCTTGGCAGTAAACTTGGAATGGGATCTATGGCAGATGGATGTCAAAAATGCCTTTCTACAAGGAGAGCTGGAGGATGAGGTGTATATTGTTGAGAAGAGGGGTTTCACCTTGATATGAGAAGATATGGAGTGTTGGGATCATAAGGAGAAGAAGAGATGTGAGTGCAAACTTAGGGTGCTATACGGCTGTACGGATGATGAGTGCGGCACATGCGGATGGAAAGATGAAAGGGATCAATCGAGGTTATATCTGGAAGAGAGAAATGGGTGAAGTGCAAACTTAGGGAGGCTGTGCGGATGTGGGATCCGTACACATGACCATCCTGAGTGAAACTTCACCCATTTACCATGAGGACTTACCGGGTTACTCCTTGCAGCAACCAAGCCTTCACCTGATCATTTCTGACCGTTGAGAAGGATGAGAGAAGCAGCAGGACAGGCTGGCAAGGTCTGCAAGTGACAGCCTGTCGAGCGTGTGAGCATAACCATTGGCCGAGTTTGAATTAAGCGCTCCACTCCTTTGACTTCACATGCTTGAGCTTCTTCCTTTTGAACCGTAATCTGCCTTATGCTTCTTGTATAAATATGTAAACCCTCTCCTCATTATGTTTAAGCAAGTAATAAGAAGTCTCTCTCATTATCCAGAAATGGTTCTTAGACTTTAATCTCATAATCTTCTCTCTAATCTCTTAAATCTTCTTAATCTCCATCAAATCTCTGATCAATCTATTTCTATGGCTTAAGATACTTAGAAATCTTATGGTATCAGAGCCAGGTTGGCTTTTCAACCTGTGTTCTTAAGGTATAGTGTGTGTTCTTGAAGATTGGTGGTGCTAGATCTTTGAGAAACTTGTTTCTGTGGCTGTTGGTGTTTGTTCTTTGAGATCTATTCTTAAGTTGGTTCCTGTTGGTGGCGCAAAGCTTACTGGTGGTGTTTGCGTGAAGAAGAAGAGTTCTAAAGGTGGAAGCTTTGAGGTATTATTGAAGATTCAAGCTTAAAGTTCAAACCTTTGGAGTGTTTGGTGTTTGTGTGAGCTAAAGGAGAAGTCTTTGAGGTTGTCTTGAAGATTTAATCTGAAAGCTCAGAACTTTATCAACTTGTGTGGTGTGTTGATACAAGTTGAAGTCTTTTCTCAAGCAATGGAAGGTGGTGGAGTCTACATGAAGGTTGCTGCTACTTTCAAAGGAAATAACTATCTTGTGTGGTCAAGGATGGCAGGGGGCTGTCGGAAGCAAAGGGTTGTTGAAACACATCACAACCGGAGAAGCTCAAAGCTTATTACTCAGGGTGAGGATGTTCAAGAGGACTCAAGTGATGCGGCGAAATGGCAACAAGAGGAGTGCATTGTGCTCTCAGCTCTTCTTGCATCTTTGGAACAGAATCTGATGGAAGCTTACAGCTATTGTGAAACATAAAGGAGTTGGGACACATTGAAGAAGGTGTATGGGAATACATCAAATCTGAGCAGAGTGTTTGGTGAACAAAGCTTAACAATCTGGTGCAAGAGGACATGGACTTTGAAGAAGCATTTGGGAAAGTTCAGAGCTTTATAGTCCAGAGCTAGAATCTTGAGGCGAGTACTACTAATGCTGATGAGCTCAACAAAAGGAGGCAAGACAAGGTGTTTGGGCTGCTACTCACCTTAACCCAGCCTATGGAGGTCTCATTCAACATATGCTGAGGGATGATACACTGCCTGACTTGGAAGAAGTGTGTGCTTTCGGATCCAAAAGGAGCATGGTTCCATGGGATTGTTTGGCAAGAAGAAAAGGAGCTGGCTTTGGCAAATCAGGCATCTGCGCTGAGCAAGGAGAGGTATCACAAGCTAACAAGGCAGTACATGGGAAGTATGAGAAGTTCAATGGAAGCGTGATCATTGCAAGAAGCAAGGTCACAAGAAGAGTCAATGCTGGATACTTCACCCACATTTGAAACCGGCCAAGTTCAACAAGGAGGCAAAGGCACATTTGGGAGAGGCTAATGGTGGCGTAGGCTCAAGCAAGAATCAGGAGATGGAAGTGGACAATGGGAAGTCCTTAGTGGCTTATACTGGCGGTTCTAGCTCAAGAGGCAACAATGATGGAGAGTACTTGAAGAGATCATGAAAGACTGAAGACTTTAGAGGATTTAGATTGGAAACATTATGAGAATTTAAGAGAGAGTAGTGTTCTTGGGGATGAAGAAGAAGAGAATAAGAACATTGCTTAATTGATGTGTTACATTGCAACCTCATACACTCTATTTAAGGACACACACGATCACAAGCAGCCAGAGAAGAAACAATAAAGAAATGAGTGATAGTACAAGGGAAATAATAAACAAAGGGAGAGGAGGGTCGGCAGGCTCGGTCCAGCCCGGTAGAAAGTGACAGCACCCAACGGTCTCCCTGCTCCTCTTTTCTCTCATAGACCCGTGACTTCTCCACCAACAACATTTAAATATCAAAACCGCCCATAATGTCTCATCCCTTGTCTTGCAAGTCAAGCTAGGTTTTATGTTAACTTGATCACCTTACTCTTGCCCTTGATCTCTACCTTATTCTCTTCATGTCAACACTCCCCCTCAAGCTTGACCATGTAGAACAAGTCAAGCTTGGAAGCCATGAAGCAATCCCTCATTAAAACCTTAGGAAAAACCCAATGGGATAAAACCAAGCCAAGGAAAAAGTAGATCACTTCATGGAGGAGAGATCAGTGACATGAAAGATCTATGAGTCCCAACCTTGGATGGATGAACTCACAAATCTTAGTGCTTGCTGCCTTTGTGAATATATCAGCTAGCTGATCCTCACTTCTTGTGTAGCAAGGTAGTATTACTTTCTGTTCCACGGCTTGTCTAACCTTGTGGCAGTCCACTTCTATATGTTTGGTTCTTTCATGGAAGACTGAGTTGCTAGCAATGTGTATAGCCGCCTGGTTATCACAATGCATAGTGATTGGTGCTGTAGTCTCAACTCCCAAGTCTTTAAGCAGTCCTTTGATCCAAATCAGCTCACTTGTGAGTTTCCTCATGGCTCTATACCTCAGCACTTGAACATGAAACCACCTTCTGCTTCTTGCTCTTCCAAGTTACCAAATTGCCTCCAATAAATGTGCAATAACCAGTAGTTGATCTCCTATCAACTCTATCTCTGCCCAATCTGCATCACAATAGCCTACTATCTCAGTGCTCTTGTTGCAGCCCATCAAACTCCTTGCCCTGGTGCTTCTCTTAAGTACCTTAGGATTCTTTCCACCATGCTCCAATGGTGCATCTTAGGAGCTTGCATATGTTGGCTCACTTGGTTGACTGCAAAGCACACATCAATTAGTGTGATGGTGAGATATATGAGTTTTCCACCATCCTCCTATAGTGCTTTACATCTTCATACAGCTTGTCTTCTATCTCCCCTCACGCATCACTTTGTAACCTTCTTCAAGAGGAGTCTTGGCTGTTCTTCCTCCTAAGTCACCAACTTCCCTTAGTAGGTCAGCGTATACTTCCTTTGTGAGAGAAACAATCCCTCTTTGGATCTACATCTCAATGCCCAAGAATTTTAGCTCTCCCAAGTCTTTGATATCAAAAGTTGCCTTGAGGGTTTGGATGCAATCCCTCCTTATCACTACCAGTGATTATAATGTCATCAACATATATCAAGATGACAATGATTCCTTGCTTGCTTGTGAGAGTGAAAAGAGTATGATCAGCCTCAGATTTTACAAAGCCTCTCCCATTCAGTGTGGTGCTCAGCTTGTGGTACCAAGCTCTTGGGGATTGCTTTAGACCATAGATTGCTTTCTTGAGTCTTAACACATTGCCTGGTTTAACCATGTCTTCCATACCCTTTGGTGGGCCATGTACACTTCATCTTCAAGCTCTCCTTGTAGAAATGCATTCTTGACATCCATTTGCCAAAGATCCCATTCAAGTTCACAGCAAGAGATAGCACAATCCTTATGGTGTGAAGCTTTGCCACTAGCGCAAAAGTTTCAAGATAATCCTCACCATAAACTTGAGTGTAGCCTCTTGCTACCAGTCTGGTCTTCTTCCTCTCAGGTTTCCCATTGGCTAAGTATTTGATTGTGAACAACAGCATACTTGTAACGCCTTCTTGCCTTTGGGAAGCTCGGTTTCAAACCAGGTTCCATTTCTCTCCATAGCACCCATCTCATCTCCTACTGAATCTCTCCATTCCTTGATTGCCATAGCTTCTTCATACGACCTTGGTATGTAGGCCTCATCAAGATTAGTGATGAATGCTTGATGATCCACGGGATATTGGGCTAGGGTGCATGTTGCTTGAGTTGGATGAGCAAGCTGCTTGTTGTTGAAATACACTCTTGTATTGATCAGTTTGATGGATGATGTCTGATTCTTGTGCTTCTCCTGGCGGCTGGACTTCTTACAAGCTCTTCTCCATCGGACTCTGCCTCTTGCTCATGTCTGATGGTTCAATGTGACTAGTTTCATCCTGATCATGAACCTCTTGCTCCTGACCAGTATTAGTCCTTCTTGACCCTCTTGATCTCCTTCTCTTGCGTCTGATCCCTCTTGATCAGTATGAGGGTCCTCTTGATTCCCCCGCAGGATTAGGATGAACACCTTGTTCCTCAACAGGCACTGGTTCGTGCCGGACTCATGTTGATACCAAGACTCTCCATAATGTGCTTCAGATTTTGTGCTCTATCGAGACTCCTTTGGACAGGTCCTTGAGCTCATCCCAATTCTTTTCATCAAAGTAGCCTCTGGACTCAACAAACTTCACATCTCGGGACACCATGACTCTCTAGTCTCGGTACATAGCATTTGTACCCTTTTTGAGTGGTGGAGTAGCCTATGAACACTGCCTTGACACTTCTTGCCTCCAACTTGTTTCTATGCTCACCTGGCTGTAACACAAAACACACACACCAAAGACACTAAGTAGTCTACAGATGGTTTTCTTTTGTTCAGTACCTCATATGGTGTAGAATCCTCAAGTACTCTAGTTGGAGTTCTGTTGATGAGATAGCAAGCAGTCATGACTGCATCACTCGAAGCGTTTAGGCATGTTGGTATAGAACATCATGGACCTGGCCACCTCCATGAGGTGCCTGTTCTTCCTCTCAGCCACTCCATTTTGTTGTGGAGTATATGGACAGCTAGTTTGATGAATGATCCCATGCTTAGCAAGATGGTTTTGAATGCACTACTTGTATATTCTCCCCATTGTCTGACCTGAATACTTTGATCTTAACATTGAAATGATTAGTTATGTAGTTCTGGAAATTTATAAAAGCATCAAGCACTCTATCTTTAGTTTGAATCATAGTCAGCCAAGTGTATTTTGATTTTTGATCAATGAAAGTGACAAAATACTTATGATTCTCCTAGATATGCATGGTGCAGTCCAGACATCAGAGTGTATAAGATCAAAGCAATTTTCATAGATAGTAGAAGACTTAGGGAGACAGTTTTGCAATGCTTGCCAAGGATGCATGCTTCACAGTCATCATTTTTAAAAGAAACATGAGGAAATAAGATGTTCAGTGCGAGAATGAGGATGGCTAGCCTAGCATGCCATAATACATCATTATCTAAAACAGGAATTGAACTAAAAGCAGAATTTGAAATGGTCTTGATATCTTCAAGCAGGTACAAGTCCTCCCTTGAAACACCTTTGCCAATCAACTTAGAGTCTCAATATCCTGAAACATAACCTCATTAGGACTGAATATCACATTACAATTTAAATCAGTGGTCACTCTTTTAGCGATAACAAATTTGAAGCAAATGAAGGCATATAAGCTTTGGTTTCTCTATCAAACAGGTTAATGGTTCCTTCACCCATAATGGGAATTCTATCACCATTAGCAATTTTAACATTCCACGAGATAGGCTTAATGTTTTTAATCATCTTGGCGTCACTAATCATGTGATGAGATGCTCCTGAGTCTATTACTAATGGTTTAATCTTATCAAAGGCATTCAGATTTGTGGTAAGACCACGGTGCACTAGACACTCTATATGATGCATTTAAAGATAAACCAAGTGTGTTACCAGGACTCCTTTAGGGCTTTGATGAGTGCATGGAGGTCAGACTTCTTGATAGTCTCATCTTGTGTCCCTCTCATGGCTGTACCACCACCATTGGTAAGCATTCCCATCACCAGCATTCTAGTCGCATTGAATTAGATGACTCTCCTCCATCACGAGTAATTTGCTCTTGCATCAGGTTGAACTTCGTGGCTTGAGGTGTGGGTGAAGAATCCAGCACTTGTCTCTTCCATGCCCTTTCTTCTTGCAGTGGTCACACTCCCACACCTTCTTGTCACTTGGTTTGTAGTACCCTTTGTTAGCAGCGCCCTCAGCGGGATCTTACGCTCCATCAGCTTTGTTTGCAAGTATGAGGTCTCCTTTACCTCCAAAGCTCCTCGAGCCTTGCTCCTTTTGTATCTGGCGCGCAAGCTCCTCAAGGTCTGGGAGCTTGTCACTCCTCGAGAATGTGTTTGATTAACCCACCATACCTTTGGATTGAGTAAACAGAAGTGCAAACACTTTATCTTGTTCTTTTCTCTCATTCAGCACCTCGGGGTCAACACTTGATGGTCTCAGCATCTCCAGCTCAGCCCACAAGGATCTAAATTTCCCAAAATGTTTTGAAAAATCAGTATCCTCTTGTGTGAGGGTGTTGATAGCCCTCTTGACTTCAAACACATCTGATGTTGGAGACATTTCCATAAACCTTCTTAAGAGTGTCCCATAGCTCCTTTGAGGTTTCACAATAGGAGTATGCCTCCAGGATATGTGGTGCAAGGCTGTTCGAATGATGGAAGAACCATAAGATCCGCTTGACCTTCTTTCTTTCCATCTCCTTTAGCTCGCCCACATCTTCTTTACCATCCTCTCTAGGCTGGTTTGTTTTGCTCCTTGCCCTCCACAACACACTCCCAAAGACCTCTGCCTCGAGTGCTGTCTTGACAAGCCTTGACCATAACAGATAGTTTGGCCCATTCAGTGTCACGGGAATGATAACCATCTTGGTCGAGTTTCCATTTTGGCAAATTTTGAAGCTGGAAAATAAGAACAGCTGAAGAACACCAAGAACTTTGCCAAAATAGAAAAGATCGAGAGTTTCTTGGAAATAAGAGATTTAGACTAGAAGAATAAGGTCTCAAGAGCTTTAGAGAGCTCGATACCATGAAAGACTGAAGACTTTAGAGGATTTAGATTGGAAACATTATGAGAATTTAAGAGAGAGAGTAGTGTTGGGATGAAGAAGAAGAGAATAAGAACATTGCTTAATTGATGTGTTGCAACCTCATACACTCTATTTAAGGACACACACGATCACAAGCAGCCAGAGAAGAAACAATAAAGAAATGAGTGATAGTACAAGGAAATAATAAACAAAGGGAGGAGCTGGTCGGAGGCTCGTCAGCCGGGTGAAAGTGATGACAGCACTTAGCGGTCTCCCTGCTCCTCTTTTCTCTCATAGACCCGTGACTTCTCCACCAACAACATTTAAATATCAAAACCGCCCATAATGTCTCATCCCTTGTCTTGCAAGTCAAGCTAGGTTTTATGTTAACTTGATCACCTTACTCTTGCCCTTGATCTCTACCTTATTCTCTTCATGTCAACAGATCAGACTTGGATGCTCTCATCAAACTCTTCAAGGATAATGGTAACACCTTTGGGTACTCCTTTGGTGCATCCATGATTGCTAGTACTGATAGTTCAATAAACATACATGATCATCTTAGAAATTGTGATATTGATAGGATTGATCATGCATATGTCTGCTCATACATATAAGCCATCTAATATTCTTGCATCTTGCTAAGTCATCTCCATGTTCATATAAACTTCTCATTGTTGACTCTGGTGCATCTCATCATATGATTAGTGACACTAAGCTGATCACTAGCATTGAGCCTGCCCATGGCAATGTGATGATAGATAAATGGTGCTAAAATTCCTATCAAAGGAATAGGAAAGCTCAAAGCTGTTTGATAAAGACTCTAAAGCTCTTTATATGCCTGATTCACTTCTAATTTATTATCTGTGAAGAAATGTGCTACTGATCTAAATTGTAATGTCATTTTCAGTCCTAACATTGTGAAATTTCAGGATATTGAGAGTAGCAAGGTCTGGGAAGTGGAGAAAACCAAAGGAGATCTTTATGTTCTTGAGAATCTGAATTCTGCTGTTGCTGTTTCAAATTTAAGTTGCTCTTTTTCTTCTGTTTCTACTAGTCTTAGCAAAAATGCATTGTGGCATGCTAGACTAGGACACCCTCATAATAAGGCTTTAAAAGCGTGTTGCAGTGTTTCTTTTGAGAATAATGATTGTGAAGCTTGCATTTTAGGCAAGCATTGTAAAACTGTTTTCCCAAACTCTTCTACTATCTATGATAAGTGTTTTGATCTTGTGCACTCTGATGTTTGGACTGCTCCTTGCTTATCTAGGAAAATCAAATATTATGTCACTTTCATTGATGAAAAATCCAAATACACCTGGTTAACTTTAATTCCAACCAAAGATAGGGTGCTTGATGCATTTAAAAATTTTCAATCATATGTGACTAACATTATCAAGCCAAGATCAAGATTCAGGTCTGATAATGGAGGAAGTACGAGCAATGCATTCAAGGAACACCTATCTGGATGGCATTCTTCATCAAACTAGTTGTCCTTACCTCCACAGCAAAATGGAGTGGCTGAGAGGAAAACGGGCACTTAATGGAGGTTGCAAGATCCATGATGTTTCAGGCCAATGTTCTAAAAGATTCTGGAGTGATGCTGTGGTTACTGCTTGTTACTTGATCAACGAACACCTACTCTTGTGTTGCATGGGAAGTCGCCATTTGAGGTGCTCAACAAGTACAAGCCAGTACTGACTCACCTCAAGGTCTTTGGGTGTCTTTGCTATGTCATGGTTCCTGGTGAATTGAGAAACAAGCTTGAAGCCAAGAGCACAAAGCTATGTTTATGGATACTCCTCAAGTGAGAAGGATACAAATGCTATGATGAAGACACTAGGAGGGTAATGGTCTCAAGAGAAGTGAAGTTTGTAGAAGAAAGGGGCTACTATGTATGAGATGAAGAACCAAGAGAAGGAGATGCATTGACAAGAGAGATAAAAAGAGATCGAGAGGCTGAGGTTACTTGAGACATTAGTGCAGTCTTGGATCACAAGTAACTCTGCCCTAACTTGCCAGGAGACAAGGAGTGATGTGAGCTCGTCCATAATGTCTTTAGATACTTAGGAACGTTGGAGAGGAGTTTGGCAAGATCTGAATTCAAGCTGGAAGAGTCACATGTTACGGAATAGGAGAGAGCTGTTGAGTCTGTCACTCTCAAGGCAACGAGAACTGATTTAAATAATGCCCTTAGTTTATTATTTGTGTCACTGTCCCTTCTCTCTCTGGTTTCTCTATATATGTAATGTGCAAGCTAAGAAATAAAATTAAGGAGAATGAATCTCCCATTGGTTACTCTCTCTCTCAAATCGTCACTCTCTCTCTCCTCATTCTTCATGCTGTCCAGAAACTAATCCTCTTGTTCTTACTCTGTTCTTCACTGTTCTTCACCCAAATCTTACCTAAACTCATCTATTCTCCTCACAATTTCACAATTCTAACATGGTATCAGAGCTCTAAGCTCCTAAACCTCTTTAAATTCGCAAAATCCATTCTCTGTTCTTCCTCTCTAGTTCTTCCATTCACTCTGTTTTCCAGTTATTTCCAGATACTGCTCTCCTCTGCTTTTAGTCTCAAAATCCTTTGTTCTCTTCATTCTATTATCAGAGAATCTTCAGTAGAGCTTAAGCTCATACACCTGGTTATTCAAAAATCCCTTCCTCGCTTCTAGTTTGAAAATTTCTGTGTTTTCATTCTATTATCCAGTGGGTAAAGAAATTCAACCATGGAAATAGAAAGGAGAAGCTTGATTCCAGTGACCTTGAGGGGTCTAACTACTTGGTATGGTCAAGATTGGCCAGAGTTACCTTGGGAGGTCATGGACTTTGGGACAGCCACATCATGAAGGCTGAAGCTTCAAAAGATGACTCAAGATGATAGTCAGGCAAGTGGCCTGAAGAATGAAGACAAGTGGGTTCAAGAAGATATGTTAACACTTGAGATCATTCAGAGTTCTCTCAAGATCAACCTGGAAGCTTACTCACATTGTGAAAGTGCCAAGGAGCTGTGGGAGAGTCTACAAAAGTTTATGGAAATGCCTCCAACCTGAGCCAGGTCTTTAAAGTTAAGCAACTTATCAACAACCCGAGCCAAGATGAAATGGAGTTTAATCAGCCTTTGGCAAGTTCAGCAGCTTTATGGGCAGAACTTGATGTTCGAGACCAAGCTCAGTTGATCCAGAAGTTCTGAGAGAAAGACAAGAGCAAGACAGAGTTTTCAGTCTACTCCTGGCCCTGAACCCATCCTACAATTTCTAATCAAGCATATACTAAGAGGAGAAAGGCTACCAAGCTAAGATGTGTGTTGTTGATTCAAAGAGAACATTGCGCACACAGTCTCTTTAAAGAAGAAAGGAAGGTAGTTCCCTGTGAGGAATATGCTTGATCAGAAGAGGCATAAAAAGAAGTTAAGGAAAGCCCTAAGGTCAAGAAGAGACAGGTATATGAGAAGATCAAGTCAAGCATGACTGCCTCACTAAAGTTGTTGAGCAGCAAGTCTGTGAATGGTTTGTCTATGTACTCAGCTCTCACCACTGAGTCTAATGAAGGAGGAAGTTGGAACCATGCAATGATCAAAGATGGTCCCATAAAAGTTAGTGATATTGAGCCACTGATCAAAGCAGCCACTATTATCTCCATAGCTGACACAGTACACATTCCCTTGTCTCTAAGCCAATCATAATAGATTCAGGAGCTAGTCATCATATGATTAGTGATAGGAATCTTATTACTGATATTAGACCTGCCTTAGGGAATGTTACTATAGCAAATGGAGATAGGGTGAGGATAGAAGGAATAGGAAACCTTAAGTTGTTTGATAGGGAATCGCTTCATATGCCTGGTTTTGCTTCTAACTTACTATCAGTGAAAAGGCCACTGTGACCTGAATTGTCAGGTGGTTTTAGGCCTAATGATGTCGAGTTTCAGGACCTTAAGACAGGAAGGTGATTGGAGAAGGCAACAGCAAAGATGGTTTATACCATCTCCAAAAGACTAAGCTTTCTTACTCTTTTCCTTCTGCTCCTTTATGCATGACCAGTACTAATCTATGTGATAGCACTACTTGGCATGCTAGATTAGGTCACCCACTCCCGTGCATTAGGACTCATGATGCCTGATATGTCCTTTAGTCATCTGGAATGTGAAGCATGCATCTTAGGAAAGCATTGCAGATCGTGTTTCCACGTCAGTAACAATCTATGAAAATGTTTTGACTTAATTCATTCTGATGTTTGGACCTCTCCATGTCTATCTAGAGACAATCACAAGTATTTTGTCACATTTATAGATGAAAAATCTAAATATACTTGGATTACATTGCTCCCATCTAAGGATGTGTGTTAGAGGCATTTATGAACTTCCAATCTTATGTCACTAACCATTTTAAAGCTAATGTGAAATTACTAAGGTCAGACAATGGAGGAAGTATACAAACCATGCTTTCAGAGTTATTTGGCACAACATGGCATAGTTCACCAAACAAGCTGTCCTTATACCCACAGCAAAATGGAGTGGCTGAAAGAAAGAATAGGCATCTGATGGAGGTTGCTAGATCAATGATGTTTCATGCAAATGTTCCTAAGAGATGCAGGTGATCTTTGTGGTGACAGCATGCTATCTGATCAACAGGATCCCCACCAAGGTGCTGAAGGATATTTCTCCTTATGAAGTGCTGAATCAAAAGCAGACCATCTATTCATCACCTTAGAGTGTTTGGATGTGCACTGCTTTGTGCTAATACCAAGGAGCAAAGAGACAAGCTGGAAGCAAAGAGCATGAAGTGTATGTTCATTGGCTATTCCCCACAGAAAGGATACAAGTGCTACAATCCTGAAACAAGAAGAGTACTTGTCTCTAGAGATGTAAAGTTTATGGAAGAAAAATGGTTCTATCTGAGAAGAATTGGGATGAGCTCAAGGATCTGTCTCAAGCATCGACAAAACCAATAACACGAGGATAATTATGGAGAATCTTGGAATCAGTCTATCACCCTCAAAGGAGGCTGGGGAAGCTTCTCCACAACCTGAGGACCTCACCACGATCTGAAGGGGCGATGAACAAGAACGAGAGCGACAAGGTTGAAATGTTCATGATCGAGGAAGTGCACAAGATCGGAACTACCCAAGTTCATGAACAAGAAGAGGAGCAAGAGGAATCAGCTCAGGTTCAACCTTTGAGAGAAGTACAAAGTGGAAAGATCCTTCTAAGCGGGTTAATACAAGAGTTTACTTCCAGCAGTCAGCGTGCTCGTCCCACTTCAGCGGTATGCTCCTTTCATAATTCCCATCGAGCACCAAGCTTTCATTGTGGGTTTAGATGAAGCGTATATACCAAGATCATATGAAGAAGCAATGGAGCTTGAGGTGTGGAGAAACTCAGTTGGAGATGAGATAAAGGCCATGATTACCAATGATACTTGGTATGAAAGTGAACTCCCAGGGCAAGAAAGGCTGTGTCAAGCAAGTGGGTGTTCACTATCAAGTTTCTACAAATGGCAAGGTGGAGAGGTGCAAAACAAGACTGGTTGCAAGGGCTTCACTCAGACATATGGAAGGATTATGTTGATACATTTGCACCAGTAGCCAAGCTGCATACAATCCATTATCCTCTATCACTTGCAACAAATTTAGAATGGGAATTGTGGCAGATGGATGTCAGAATGCTTTTCTTCAAGGAGAGCTAGAAGATGAGGTCTATATGCATCCACCTCCTGTGCTAGAAGCTGGTAAAACCTGGAAATGTTCTAAGACTCAAGAAAGCAATTTATGGACTGAAGCAATCTCCAGAGCATGGTACCACAAGCTGAGTACTACCTTGAATGGAAGAGGCTTGAGAAAATCAGAAGCTGATCACACCTTGTTTACTCTTACTGGTCCAAGAGGAATTGTAGTCATCTTGATCTATGTAGATGATATAATCATCACAGGCAGTGACAAAGAAGGCATCAAAGAAACCAAGGTATTCTAAAGTCCTGCTTTTGATATTAAAGATTTAGGTGAACTCAAGTACTTTTGGGATTGAAGTATGTCGCCCAAAGAGGGGCTCTTTCTGTCTCAAAGGAAGTACACACTTGATCTTTTAACTGAGGCAGGAAACCTTGAAGGAAGAACAGCCAAGACCCTGGAAGAAGGCTACAAAGTACTTAGAGAGGGGAGTTTGAGGACAAACCTTATGGTGATGTGAAGCAGATGTAAGAATGGTTGGGAAACTCATTTATCTAACAATTACAAGGCCAGATATCTCTTGGCATGAACCAAGTCAGTCAACACATGCAGCCTAAGATTCATCATTGGAACATGGTGAAAGAATCATGAGATATCCGAGAAGCTCCCGGTCGGGTGTATGGATGGCTTGCAATGGCAACGAGATTGTAGGCTATTGTGATGCTGATTGGGCAGGAGACAGAGTTGATAGGAGATCAACTACTGGTTATTGCACCTTCATTGGAGGTAACTTGGTAACTTGAAGAGCGAAGCAGAAGGTTGTGTCATGCCTCAAGTGCTGAAGCTGAGTATGAGCCATGAGGAAGCTTACCAACGAGTTGATTTGGATAAAGGATTGCTTGGAGACTGGGCGCTGAGACAACCACACCTATCACAATTCATCTGTGACAATCAAGCTGCCATTCATATTGCCAGCAACTCAGTCTTCCATGAGAGAACCAAACATATTGAAGTAGACTCACAAGGTTAGACAAGCTGTGGAGAAGCAAATTATCCTACCTTGTTACACTGAAGACCAGCTTTGTCGATTCACCAAGGCAGCAAGTACCAAAGTCCGTGAGTTCATCCACTCTAAGTTGGGACTCATAGACCTCACATCTCACCTGACTCTTCTAGCATGGAGACTCCTACTCTTTTTCCTTAGTGTGTTTTTGTCCCACCGGGTTTTTCACACTAAGGTTTTAATGAGGAGGTTCTTCATACTTCAAGCTTGATCAGTTCCTAGGATCAAGCTTGAGGGGAGTATTGAGATGAAGAAGAACATAAGACGAATTGATTCCTTTTATTATCATTGATCCTTTCTTCTTAATATGACATACGCCTTCATTGAGCTTTGACCAGATAATTGTTATCATA